>JAANSP010002706.1:0-12370 GCA_036850745.1 Homidia socia | reverse complement strand
TACATTCACTAGCTATCCCGGTTGGACAAAAGAGTACTTGGCGCTCGGGAAATTGGAATTTCGGGACTGGATTGTTTCACTGTGACATACCCTTTCATTCTCACCTTTATCGGAGTTATTTTCACATTTGAAATTGTTTTACTGCAAGTTGTTCCTACATCGCAGACGGGAGGCGGACAGACATGTTGTTGCAAATAGTAGAAATGTTGTAATCAAAATGTACAAGACAGCTGAAAAAATAAATTGCAAATTAAAAAGTCACTAGTAAATACAGATACATGTCCATTGTCAAATTCTCACTTTGTGTATTTCTTGCTAGTGGTGGAAGCAGCTTAATTTTACCTTTTATAAAAACAATCACAAGAAATTATTTAAAATATTTTTAAAAAACAGTCAACAAATCACAATATTATGGAATCCACATCGACGATACCCGAGAGCATATTTAATAATGATGACATTTTTTTGAAATTGCGACCGTTTTTTATTGTTGGACGGTTCCTTGGTCTTGTGCCGTTTTCTGGAGTTTTTTCCAAGAGTTATTTAAAAGTGACTTTCTCGTAAGGGAAAATATTCTAATACATACAAATGTATAGTACTTGCATTAAAATCTAGCAATGAAAACATATTTTTTTTATCAAATAATTAGTCCGTTTAGCATTCCATCACTAACAAATCTGGTAATCACGTTCTTGCTCATCATCAATTTCATTTTGGAATCCCTTCAAGCAACTCAAGTTGTGAAGCGAAATGCGGTTGAGCTTGCTGTTGCAGTGAAATCGCCTGTATACTATGCTTACGGACTTTTCATGTTTGTACCAAATATTTTGAAGCATTTTTCAATTTAGTTTTGTCTCAAACTGAATACGATTCTCAATTTTTGTCTTGTGTAATCAAAGATATTCATATTTCTTCATTCGTGCAAGACGGATAATTGCACTGTTCCAGTCGTGGATGAATACCAGGGTTGTGTACTCTATCCCAGATAAACGACTTGGTAGACATGTAAAGTTGATCTGCTTTATCGTTATTACATCTGCATGTTTGGAAAATGGAATTTTACATTTGAAATATTTGCAAACATTTGACAATTTAAATGGTGGGCTTAAAACATCTATTCAGTAATTAAATAACGGTTTTTTGAAACCTAGTCATAAGTCTGTCAGTGCTCAACCATTTTTTATTGTAGATGTTGGAATAAAGGGGTACAATGAGAGAGCAGGGATTTCCAACGAAAGCACTTCCGTACTGGAAGTTTATTATCGTCGCTCTCATTATGACTGGTCCAGGGTTTTAGGCTATAATCGATTATATGCAGTGCTCTTTTTCATTGCCAACAAGTGGACACTATGCAGCTGGAATTATATCGACATTTTCCTTATAATTTGTGGAAGAGCGCTTTATTTCAGATTTAAATGCTTGTACGAAATCAGCAAGGAAAGGCTTTTGCCACTCGATGGGAGGAAAAAATTTAACGGAAATTACTTTGAAAAAGGTAAAGTCAACTTTTGGGTATTATTTTTTAAATAAATTTGCATGTCAAGTACCCGGTGTCATGATTATTGTGTTTCCGGTTTACTATCAACAGCAAATGTGGCTTCAATTAGCAAAGGATCATGAAACGCTGTGCAATCTGCTCACAGAGTTTGAGTTGGTGCTGTCACCATTGATTTTCATTTCCTACGTCATCAACGTTTTTTACATGTGCATGCAGGCAAGTGTCAACAACAAATTGTTTTAATTAAATGATACATGATCCGAGGTGACGAGTATATCTAATGAAAGTGTATGTAGATTTATATGGGATTATATACGGAGGATTCTGGCCCAAAAAGTATCATTCATTCGATTTATGCTCCTTGGTCACTGCTTCATTTGGGAGTAAGGATGTATTTGGTGTCCATCTCTTTGGCCCGAGTGAGTGTGTACGCACACAAGATTATGAACGTGCTAATAGAATGCCCACCTGAATATTATGACAGAAACGTAAGTCTAATCTAAACAAATAAAAATATGCAGATTGCATATTTTCTTTGTATACACGTAGTGTGTATAATAGGCTAACTATCTATTTACAGATGTCAAGACTTGAAAGACGTGTCATGATGGGTCGAAAAATAGGTCTTACGGCTCTTGGTTGTTTCACAATAACAAAACCGTTCGTTTTGCAGATCATTAGCGTGATTTTTACATTTGAAATTGTTCTTTTGGGTTCTTCGTCATCAAGTGGCGCTGATGGGCAATGCTGTTGTAAAAATACCTTTAATTAAGTGATTGTTATCGATACCGATATAGTATGAAAGCTTAGCAAATCGTGGATAAAAGCCAAAAGAGAAAGGAACGGAAATGCACTATAATTTGTAAATTTATACCTATCTAGCTCTTTGTTGTTTTTTTGCTGTTATTTTCTCGGCGTAACATGCCGAGCAAACGTAAACCCATGGCTTTTCTTGCTTATATTCTTGTTTGGGATTTTTTTCTATTATTAAATTTCAAAAATAAATGCCTATAGATTTGTTGACGTTTGTTTATTGTTATTACAAGTAAAAAATAAGGTGTGGCCATTCCACTATTTGCACACGACCGTAGAGGACCAATCACGTAGGGCCAAAAGGATCGGATGTGACCGTGTCTTTTATGTTATTCTGCGAAACTGTATGTGTTTTCCCNTTGTTATTACAAGTAAAAAATAAGGTGTGGCCATTCCACTATTTGCACACGACCGTAGAGGACCAATCACGTAGGGCCAAAAGGATCGGATGTGACCGTGTCTTTTATGTTATTCTGCGAAACTGTATGTGTTTTCCCTAAGGTTTAAACAAACAAAGTAGCTTTCATAATACCTATAATAGCTGCATAACAAGCTTTTACGCTACAATAAAAATATTTGTTTAAAAAATTGTTCAAGTTGGCTTTGAGGCTGGAACAAGGTATTGCTAGCTGCAAATATAATTTTGGCCTTTTATTATTTATTGAAGCTTTGTTTACCCTTATGAGTTTTTGAATGGTGATTGTGATTACAATTTTCTCCACATGACAAAACTTGGAACAAATAACCTTGCATAACTACGTCATATCAGGATTAGGTAATGAAGGAAAAGTATTCCTGGTGAAAGTGGACGTAGTCAAGTAGGTAGCATTGCAGTAACCTCATGGCGATGATGATATCCTTTCCCGTAAACACCATGTGCAGTACAATATGTTGTAATATGCAAAAGTTGGAAACAATAAACATAATATTTCATTATTTACCCAGAAATGATTGATTGCACGCGTATTTGGAATATAATTTTGGCCTTTTACTTTTGACAAAACTTGGAACAAATAATCTTGCATAACGACGTCATGTCAGGATTAGGTAATGAAGGAATAGTATTATTCCTGGTGAAAGTGGACGTAGTCAAGTAGGTAGCATTGCAGTAACCTCATGGAGATGATGATATCCTTTCCCGTAAACACCATGTGCAGTAATATACAAAAGTTGAAAACAATAGATATAATATTTCATTATTTACCCAAAAATGATTGATTGCACGCGTAAAAAATACAACAATATGTTATCCAATCATATCTGGGTACAATTATTTTGGATGTTTCTTCGTATTGGTTTATTATCATAAAATTTCGTTTAATGACACTGCACGCAAAGTTTTAATTTGCGGTAGCTGTGTGTCGTGCTTTATCACTTTCACCAGGGAATATTGTTTGATTTTATCTATGCAACTATTATTATAATTACCCTTCTCATAATTGTATTACGCCAATCTTATTGTTACTTTTGGAAGTATCGGTTACTTTTCACTATTATTGGTGATGAATAGCGGTGTGCGATTGAATAGTGAAAGAATAATTGTGTTTTCATAAGTGCATGCAACTTTTTTTGAACATTAATAATTACACGGGTACAAATATAATAAGCTGTAGTTATATTTTATTTACCAATTCACCACAAAAGGAATTCATAGGATGGTCCTTTGTAAATGCAAAAGTTGCTTTGTTGCAATAACCGAGAAAAGTAAACAGCATTATACAAGCAATAAACCACAAGCGCATTAATCATACGAGAATAAGCGTGCCTGCTTTGGAACTCTTGATAAATGATTTTTTTTCTACGAAAGCAAACAACAGTCAGAGTGAAAGCATTCTTATTTTTAAACGCCTGCTGTTTAGCTAGTCGACTCGTGGCGAGACGTCAAGGAAAACATACATTTGTGTTAAATCCTACCTGTCAATGTGTAATGTGTATTTCTCTAAGAACTTTTTGAAGGTGTGCAAATAGCAAACAAAAATTATGCTAACCACTACTTCCAGAGAAGGTTAAATTACTTGTTGTGAAAAGTGAAAACAAAAAAATATTATTAATTTAACACAGAGGACAGGTAAAAAACACTTTGTCTGGCATTATAAAAATAATATGCTTGTTGAAAAGTATCCAGCAACTTCCCACGTCTTTATTATGGATCATTCCTCCAACTTTGGCGAAATCTCATCCGTGCCGGGCAAGACTAAGGGCAACTACAGTAATTTCACTACAGCTCCTTTTTATATACATAACGGAGATGGGAAAGAAAGTCACACCAAGGTGAACATTAACAACTCCATGAACTATAGTTCCCAGCAGGACGAAAGTGAAGGCGACAGTTTATTTAAAAGTATTCAGGGCTTCCTGATAATTGGAAAGTTGATTGGTGTGCTCCCCTTTTCTGGAATATTTGGTTCTTCTTGGAGGGACCTTTCGTTCAGGTTTGTAGAGATAAGAAATGAATGAGATTGCTTTTTTTGCATTTCTTAAAATTATATTGTTTTTTTTCTGCGTTCGCTGTTTAGAAGGAAAAGTATTTCAGCGGCCATAAGTTATGGGATAACCACCGTTTTAATTTTCAATGCTATAATCGGGTGCATACAGTCCTTGCGAGCTCCGAAACGTAATGCACTTGAAATTGCAGACTCAATTCGGTCCACACTGTACTCTGTGTGGGGGATGCTAATGTAATGCTTAGCTATCTGAATTGCTCTTTTAGCTCATCAATATATTTGCTTATCAATAATATTTTTTGTCCACTGCTCTAGATTCATTTACTTCCTTTGGAGAGGTCATGATTTTCTTAAAATCTTCCAAGTGTGGGATTCTGTTCACGCAACATACTCTAGAAAAGACAAAACCCTTCGAAGAGATACATTTCTGATTACTGGTGCTATACTCACATCTGCCATACTCGAAAATGCCGTGCTTCATTTAGAATATTTCAAAAGTCTGGACAAAATTACTGGTTAGTAAATGCTGAAAAGTGATACTCAAAAATGAACAAAAAAATTAAACTGATTATTTTTGTTCAAAAAGGTTTAAAATTCGAAGATAAGCATGATAACTTGACTGATTTGGTAAACGTACTACAGACGTGGGCTGTATCAATGGTCCACTACTCTCGGCTACAACTGGTTTCTGGCTATACTTGGCTTTATTCAACACAAGTGGATTCTGTACGCTTGGAACTACATGGATGTGTGCCTGGCAGTATTTGGAAGGGCAATGTATTTCCGGTTCAAGTCACTTTGGGAGGAAGCAGAGGACAAACTTGTGGGAACTGAGATGCAAATTAACAACGCAAGTTTCAGAGGCGTCAGTACTGGTGTGTGCAACTTTCCCTTTTTGTCAAAATATTTTAAAGGGCATCTTGAGAATTACGGGTTTCTTTCATTTGGTTTCATGTTTCATTTTTTTCAACAGATTTTCAGGCATGGCTTCAAGTTGTTATTGATCATCAAAATTTGTGCAGACTTTTGGACGTTTTAGAAGACTTTTTCTCTCCCATTATCTTTGCGTCATATGCAATCAACATGTTTTACTTATGTCTACAGGTAATGTATCTCTGCTTAGTGCAGACAATGAGTGTATGTTCATGTTCATGTATTTAATTATTAATTACATGTTATTATACGTGTGACTGTGACATCATTTATTTTAGTTACTCGACGGGCTGACAAATGAGACTTCAAGTTATAGTATTGTGCATTCCATCTACGCCCCGTGGTCATTTCTCCATCTTGTCATGAGGGCCTTTATCGTGTCTATTTGCTGTGTCTCGTATCAATGTGCATGCACACAAAATACTGGATATATTTCAGGAATGTCCTCCAGAATGCTACACAACCGAGGTGAGTAAAGCCCATTTTTAAGCAACATTTTGCTAAATTACCTATCACAAATTATAACCTTCCATTATTTATACAGATTTCTAGGGTGGACAAAAGAGTCACTGCAGGACCTGAGATTGGACTAACGGGATTGGGCGGCTGCTTTACTGTAACCAAACCCTTTATTCTCAGCATGCTAAGTGTAGTATTTACCTTTGAAATTGTACTCTTGCAGTGCGTCCCAGGCAGCACACCTGCTCCAGCAAATTGTTGATTGTCCGTGTTAAAAAAATAAAAAATATGGAAAATAAAATAACTTGTTAAAAATAAATTCTACTGGTTTCGTGTACACTGTATAAATACATTCGTTGTTGCTATTTTAAGCTTTTTTACCAAAAGAAAATGTTTTCTCCAATAAATACATGAAGGTTAAAAATTTAGCAGGAAAGGTTAAGCAAATTATAGTTGACAAAACTGTTTACATTTGCGCAAACACTAACCTAAAGTATAAAATCGAGTATATTGATAGTGAGTGATTCATATAATTTCAATAAATAAACTACGCTAGTACATACTCATATTAACGCATCCCAGTTTAAAAAATACTTTTTTACATTTGCGCAAATACTAACCTAAAGTATAAAATCGAGTATATTGATAGTGAGTGATTCATATAATTTCAATAAATAAACTACGCTAGTACATACTCATATTAACGCATCCCAGTTTAAAAAATACTTTTAACCTGACTGGCCATTGACAACCTTCCATTACATTTTTGAGGTGAACAAGCATCTTCAACGGTAATTGGAAACTCAAGTCTGACAATAATTTTCAGCTGGTGTATACCAATTTTCATTATGCTAGCTTTCTCTGTTATTCCCGTTACTTTGTATGTACTTTTTCCTTTCCTCCACATAACCGCTTATTATTATACTATCTGCTTGTCAACTTGCTGGACTGATTTACGGGGGTGGGTTTAGACAAGATAATGAAATAGGGCAATCCACCAATCTTTCTGGCAACATGGCAGCATTTTTTGTTTACTTCAAGCTGCATGGAAATTCTGTTTGGATCTAAATGACTTTGTCGGAGGACTCGGAAGTACAAAATGGACAATGAGTTACCTTCAGTCGAAGGACAACCACTATCACTGACAACAGCTTTGAGCAAAATTAAACCAATCGTAACTTTTCTCATATATTATTTACCTATTTATTATTTGCACCCGAAAAATCTGCAATAAATAGAGAACTTTACTTTTTTGTCAAGATTTACGTTTTTATTGAAGGGGAGATGCAGGTCAGTTCTGTTATTCTTTCCAAGGTCAAGGACGCTCCAATTAAAATCTCTGCAAAAAGAATGGTGGTGACTTCCGGGATTTCAAAGGAAGTCCAAGTTCCAACGAAATACATCAAATCCAACAATGGAATCAAACCTACTTTGTATACAACAGAGAACAGTACAAGTGGAGTGGAAGCATTCAAACAGGATGCGTTTCACTTTTCTCTGGGGAAGCAGGAAATTGAGCAATCGGAAGACTTTGTTCAAAAGCCTCAAGTTTTTTCTGATTGTTGGTCGCTTTCTTGGCATTATACCTTACTCTGGAGTTTTCAAAAAGTCATACACACAGTTATACTTTTAGTAATAAAATATTCAAAACTTGCCAAACATTTACTTTTAAAATTATTCAAGTTAAGCATGTTGGATAAAAAACTTTAGAGTATCATTTACTGTTCTTTATTTATAGCCCCAAAAGCCCAGCAGCAATCATTTCCGTAAGTATACTTGCTGTCCTAACCCTCAATCTTGTTCTTGGAGCTATCGACACAATGCGTCAACCAAAAAGGAATGCGTATGAAATTGCAAAATCTGTACGGGCAACAATTCAATTTCTTTGGGCGTGTCTAATGTAAGCAGAAAGTTAATAATAATATGTTTATACATGCAATTCTATTGATTGCCAACATATCAAAAAAGTTGTTTTTTCTTTTGAATAGCTATCTTAACTTTCTATTTCGTGGAAAGCGATTCCTTGGTTTGTTTTACTTTTGGGCCAAAACCAATGTACAATATGGGATACCTGACCGGCATTTGAGAAGGGATGCCATTCTAATCACTTCATTTGTTCTGTCGTCGGCAATTATGGAAAACGCCATTCTGCACTTGGAATACATTCCAGCACTGGACAACATTAGTGGTTAGACAATAATAATAAATGTAGCAAAAGATAAGAGTTAAAAATAATTTGATGACTACATATTATATAAATCATAGGGACCGCATCAAACAAAACCATAGGTCGGAACATTCTAGAAACTTATTACAACAGGTCAAACGATCACTGGGCCAGGATCATCAAGTTTCACGAGATTATCTCAATTATTGCGTTTTTTCAACACAAGTGCATGTTGTACGGATGCAACTATATGGATATTATGATAGCGTTGTTTTCTCGAGCCATCTACTTTAAATTTAAAACTTTGTATAAACTGGCATATGAGCGGTTAGCAAGGCCGTTAAGAAAGGGATACAATAACACTAAAACCGGAAGAAACAGTAAATTAGTTTTAAAGTGTTTAAAAATAAAACTCATCTTTGGACTATTTCTGACATGTGCGCTTTCTCTTTCTGCTGATTTTTAGATAGCAATGGTTGGATACAACTTGCACACGATCACAAGAAACTCTGTGATCTGCTTCAAGAAATGGAAAACTTTTTTTCTCCGCTTATTTTTGGATCATATGCCGTCAACATATTTTACATTTGCGTTCAGGTTAATAAAAGTAGTGGCTAGATAAAATATGATGTTGGTTTGTACATAATAATAATAATTATAATCATGTTTGATCCTCAATTTAGTTACTGGACGGATTAACTGTGGACATGTCGACAAAAAGTTTGGTACATTCTGTGTACGCACCATGGTCTTTTCTGCATATCATTTTGAGAATTTATGTGGTTTCCATTTGTGCGGCTTAGAGTTAATTCTTATGCCCATCAGATTCGCACAGTTTTACAAGAATGTCCCATTGACCAGTACAATGCTGAGATTGCCAGATTGGATAAGAAAGTTACCACTGGTCCAGAAATTGGATTCACGGGTAAAAATTTATTTGAAAATGTCAACATAATTCATTGTGCATCACGTTAATTTTTTTTATTTTCTTTTGTAGGTCTTGGGTGTTTTGTGGTTACAAAACCATTCATACTGAAAATCATCAGCGTGGTTTTTACTTTTGAAATTGTGCTTCTGCAAGGAGCTCCATCATCTGTCGCTGGGAATGACTGTTGAAATATCCGTTATCCGAAAAAAATAGCAAAATGTTGGACATTGCATATTATTAAAGTACTGGTTTAAAAATTAAATAGCGAAAATACAGCTTCATTCATCAACTCTGTACATTTACATTTTCTTGGCGAATTTCTAAAAAATCCTCAGTCCTCAACTCTTCAAGGACAATCATAATAATTGAGTCACCTTCAAATCACTCACACACTTCCGCTGTTTGATTGACATACAAATTCACACAATGGAAAAATAAATTGGCATTGACTATTCAGAGTGGGTTCATTATCATGGTCATCGTCATCTTCCATATAAAAAGGGAAAAGGGACAATCTCTAATCTTGTTGTCATCACCTATCATTGCACGACTCGTGTGCTTCCTCAAATTCGAAACTGTTGTTTTCCTTTTTGCTAACCATTTCCCGTAAATATTTTTCAAATTTATCGTTTGCAAACTCCGATTTTGATTCTTTTATTCACCTTGCGTTTAAAAATCATAACAGTGCAGCGTTTAACAGTGAAAGCTAGTACTAATACTTTAATTACAAGGCTGAGCGCATGCATACACATATACTTTTTTCCATTCCCCTTGTTAGGTAAAAAGCTCGTGCCACATTGTTGTAGAGGAACCACACCTCCGTGTTCGGATTAGTTGACAAGTTTATTCAAACAAATTTACGACAGCTTTTATTTTGTTTGATTAATGGTTACCGATTATTATTGAAATGTACACCAATTTGACACATTAATTTTGTTTAAAATAAAAACGTTACGTATTTTGGTGAGCTATTATTATCGTCTCATGGTCATTTTATAATATATTTTCGGCAGCACTCTAGGTGCCAGTTTATGACGCAAGACATTTCAAGCACGCCAAGGGTAACATTATTACGATTATCACAGAACTTTTATTATAAAGGCTGGAAAAATGACACTGATTACTGGGACCATATTTCCCACAACCAAACTGGTTGTCACCTTTTGTTTATATTTTGTTATTTATGTAAGTAATGCTGTTGTTACACTTACGCAAGTACTTTCTCTTCAAATTTAATCAATATTTGCATAAGCAGGAGAAAAATGACAATATGGTGATTATGGCGTTGAGAGAGAGGAGGAGAGAGCTTGAGGGAAGGGCTTTATTATTATTATTTTTCTGGATAACAAAAGATGCGGGTGAATAATATTTCGTAAACAACTTTTAGAGAAAAACAGGTGGATTGAATAGAATTGTAGTGAACTTTGCAGGGCACAATAATAATAATAATAGATAATAAAAATCCATATTTCCATTGTCAATAATTCATGGAGCATTCTGTACTTTGTAATTGATCGTGTTGGATTTTTTAGCCACATAATGTTCAGTTGGTCCTTCAAAAGACGTTGTGAATTTACGTGTATACATTTCTAACATATTTATACTTTCCTTTGAGCACCTTTCGGCTAATAGACATACAGTACTGAATAAATTATGGTAATATTTTTTGTGCTAAATTAATTTTGTGTGAATACTTTATTAGCAACTGTAATAAAAATTCTTTTCAAGTGCTGTCAACAAGATTAATTTTCTCATATGGACCAGCTTGGCTATCGACTTTCGACGTACATTTTCCATTCCAAAGGACGAGAAAGCTTTGAGTTTTGATGCGTTCCAGGTTGTGCTAAAAAAGTCGCATGAGGAGCAGTCAAATGACCTGTTCAAACCAATTAGGGAGGTGTTGATTGTTGGAAGGATTTTGGGTGTGATACCACTATCTGGCATTTTCAAGCATTCCTTTACACACTTGTCTTTTAGGTATGTATTTTATGAGGAATGCTTTTTTTATACTTGTAATGTACTTTCACTTTACATGCAATAATGTCAACTTTCACTAAAACTTGCAGAAGGAAAAGTTTCGCAGCAATTGTCTCCATCCTTATCACAACTATTCTAACAGTAAACCTTACATTAGCTTTAATCCAATGGGTTCGTGCACCCAAGCGGAACGCTTTACAAATAGCCCAGTCGATCCATAGAACGGCCCAGTATTGTTGGGGATGGATAATGTATGATTTTTATACATACATGACAAATAAATTAAAATGAATTTAAACATTGTCTTATGCGTATGCATGTTTTCTCATCAACTGTAGATACATAACGTTTCTTTTCCGAGCCGTTAAATTTCTGGATCTATTTAAATCCTGGGCAAAAATCTCATCCTATGTATTTTACTCAATTGAAGACAAGACGCTTCGGCGAGACAGTATCATAATTTGTTTGCTAATTCTCACATCATGCATTCTCGAGAATGGCGTGTTGCATTTAGAATACTTCAAGGAACTTGATTACATGAGTGGTAAGTACTTTCTTTTCCCCACATTTTTGCAGTTGAACTATAAAAAATATTTATGTTTATTACAAACGTGCGTGTATAAATATTAAAGGCGCAGACGAACGCTACAAAAATGTTACCAACCAAAATCAGTCTTCACTGGAAACGTACTATTGGAGGAGCAATTTCCACTGGGCCAGCGTTCTTGGCTACAATGAATTTTTCGCCGTGCTTGCATTTGTACAGCATAAATGGATGCTGTATACGTGGAATTATTTAGATGTTCTCCTAGCTGTTTTCGGAAGGGCAATGTACTTTAAGTTTAAAATGCTGTATGAACTCAGCAATGAGCACTTGGCTGCACCAACGAGAAAAGATCGATTGGAGCTTTCAAAAACTTCAAAAACATTAAGTGAGAAAAGAATCGTTTATTCTGCCGATCATATCAGAAATTGCAAAAGTGAGTAAATTATTATTATTTTCAGATAAATCTGCTTGGATGCAAATTGTCACCGACCACAAGCATTTATACGACTTGCTCAACGAGCTTGAAGATTTCTTTTCCCATTTGGTCTTTGGATCTTATGCAGTTAACATTTACTATATCTGCATACAGGTACATAGCATAGCA
>JAANSP010002705.1:0-12374 GCA_036850745.1 Homidia socia | reverse complement strand
GTATCTCCTCTTGTAAGAACAACAAAAAATCTTTAAAATGATTGTTTAAAAAGTTAAAAGGGGAGTTGCCTACTCAATACGTAAAACATTTTGGTATTGAATGATAAAACAAAGAAAAGAAACTCGTCATCACACAAGTCCAACTGCGCGACCCCATTGAACTTCTTCTGTCATTAAATACGTTCATAAATATACAGTATTACATGAACTCCTCTAGGCTGCAAAAGTGCATTTGCATAAAATCACGGGCAACTAGGAATAGTCCGATGGTCTATTCTTTAGTTTTTGATTTTATTTATTTCTATTTAAAAAAACCAAGAGAACATTTTCAAAGTAGACAAGCGCATACGCTTAAGCAATTTTTTGGGGTATTGATTTGGTTTGGCAACAACAACACAGTTAGTAGTTTTTGTAATGTTTATCAATGCCAAAACTAATGGCTTAATGAGGCAAATCAACGTCGGAGGGATTGGCAGCCATACAAAAACTAACTTGGGACGTAGTAATATATACTTTATTTTTTAAATGTCCAAGTCTACAAAATCTTCCATGCCACACCACAATATTAGCGAAAAATTTTGAGTAAAATGATGGACCTTATTTTTCATTCAAGGGTTTCATAACTTATTGTGTAAACTAGCCTTTTTTTTCTTTAAATTATCCCGAAGTTTAGAGAAGCGATTCTTTTTGTTTTTATTTTTTATTTGATACTGTAATAATAACAATTTGCCATGGTATAGTCAAGGAAGCTCAAGTCTAAAATGCCCGGTATAATAATAGAGCTTTCGAAAGCAGCACAGCTTTCTGCCAAGAACTGAGATATCATGAAAATATACAGTTGCATGATCTATAAACTTTATACTGCCAGGTTTTGAGAATCCAGCCAAATATCTTCACCGGTGGTCACCTCACTCACTCTGTATTTTTTTATCTTTTGCTCAATTTGCTCACTCGCAAATGCTTATTTATTCATGTTCGATGAAGCGTAATGTGAGGTTGTAGATCGTAATAGGTAATCATTTTCTTGATCAATTACTACGAAAAACAAAACATCCTCTCTATCTACAGATCACGATACGAAAAAAAACATTGAAGAAATGTATACTTAGTACTTACCAGGCAGGCAGACAGCAGGCCGAAAAGGGTTTTCTGCTGATAGTAGGAAAGAAAATTTAATCAAACTTTTCAATTTTGACTTATCATTATAATTTCATAATTTTATTGGACCATATAACTTTATAAGAAGAAGGATGTTGTAAAGTCTTGTGTATACTTTTCAACAATGTGTGCATGTAGAAAAGGAAAGGAGTTTTCGTCAGTCTGCTTGCTATGCATTGTTGTCCTATTTCTCCATCTGCCCCCAATCATTTCATTCAAAAAACGTTGTATCAAAAATCCCTGTGACTACAATAATATTTAAACTTCGCATTTGCTTAATAATGACATTTTTTTGGTTTTGACCGATTTTCCTTTATTTTGGGTGTAAAAGAGCGAGTTTTACGTGATTTTTGATTGAGATTTTTCAGAGCTTTTTTGAGCTAGTTCAACCTCAAAATACAAAACTTTCAATGCAATTATGACTTTTCAATGAAAAAAATATTTTTAAAGCTTGCTTCCGCCTTTTCCCTAGGCAATTCACTTTATCATTATGAATTTTAAATTCAATTATATTCTTTTACTCAACAACTCAACCGATTGTTTTTGCTGTTATCATCATGCATTTGGCTATGAGTTTCCTTCCTTTTTCTGAAGTGAACAAATGCAACAAATACTTTGAAAGATTAAATGTGTGTAGCCGAATTTTATTCGACTTGATAAAGTTTTTAAATATTCAATCTTGTTATCATATAAAGTATTTATTGCCAAATAATATCATGTCTGAAACAAATATTACGTAAGTGAATGCGGACTTTCCTCATCAATCCTTATCGAAATTAACATAAGCTTAATAACTTTTAGCAAGGTATACATTTAAAGTTATTACCGTGCTGAAATACTTTTGACTAATATTATCTTCATACCTGATGATGAGAGACACATCCAGTCATTGTCTGTATTTTATATCGTGTACGCCGAAACACTTTTTGACTAAAATGAATAGCTGATTACTTGGTTAAAATACCAGTTCGTTTAGTAAAACATGGGGGATTTACAACAATCAACAAGTTTATTTTTACATGAAGAATGGTACACTTCTATTAACTATATACATTATTATAAGTCGGACTGCGGCAGTAAGTTTTTGGTAATTTTTATAATATAATGGCTTTAATGAAAATTATCAGTTTCCTTATACATCACGTTTTACTTACATCATAATCATCTTTTTACTTGTTCACTTGCTTGTTGTATAATAAATAGCTATTATTTCTAAAGCGTGTCATGTCCAACTAAACTTGAATGAACTGTACTGGTCATTGTTGCTCTCGTGAGAAAAGGTACGCACTCGTACTACTGTACTGCTACAATAAAATGATAAAAAGCATTGCTGTTGATTCAAATGCACACAATATGAAATAGCTGTCTCATATTTGCATTAAATTTCATCGTTTCAATTTAGTGAACCTTGCCTCTTGTCTGTGAATCAAAGACGCACTGAAGAAAGGATAAAAAATGCATATTATGGGAGTATGTTATATAGATATATACTATATGGAAAATCCATTTTGAAGAATTTATGACCTAGACCTAATAGCTTGATTCAATTTTTCAACATAACAATTTTTGTTATTGCATTCCGAGTTTTACTGCACCAGAATACACTCTATATTGATTTTAAAACTCGCAATCTGTAAAATGCTCTAATTTCCAACGTTTTTAAGCAACTTGGCAAAGTCAAAGTCCTGCTGTTGTTGACGTGAAGAAATTGAGAATAAAGGTAAGAGAGAGTACCAACTACCAACAACGACAACATCGTGCAGCTATACAATGTCAATAAAATGCAAGTGCTGCCCGTGTCTCTGTTCAGCATCTATATTCAGTGACTTGCAAGATGAAAATGAAGAGGAAAGCCGGCATTACATTTAATTTATAGCAGAAGCAGCAGCAGTTGTTGCATATTAGCTTACCCCTTTGAAAAGTCTTCAAAAAATGTAGCAAATGGTGGTGGTAGATGAACTGCAGGTAAGGTAAACTATAAAAACAACATAATGATGATGCACTTTTGAGGTGAGGCCTCGAATTTTTGCTAATGTACAAAAAATAATGCTCATCTTAAATTTTTTATCTACATTTTAGTTGGTCCGTTGTACGACGTAATGACGTGCCATATGGATATATAGATACCGTTTTATCGAAATATTTACGATTTCGTAATTTTGATCTATATTGAGAGGAAAATGAGCACCTACTAAAATGTGTCAAGCGAACACCGTTAACATTTTAACAAGTGAAAAAATTTACGGTAATAAAAACCTTAATATCTCACGCTAAATATGACTATTTTAAAGTTGAACTACTGCGCATGGCATACTAAACCGAGGAAGTTGATGCCTCTGATCAATTGCCGACCCCTGTACAGTTAAGACATTGTTGACTTTATTAGATCTTTTAGTGACTGTTCATTTTTTTTAAAACAAGTGCTTATTATAAAACTCACTTAACGATTTAAACGTTACTTGCCAATTCATTTTATCAGCCTGCATGAAAGAACTATACCTAGAGAGATATACCTATGACGGGCTTTAGAAAAAATAGCAGCGAACCTACCGGTGCGCACAATAGGTATAAACATACATACGTTGCCGGCGATGTTTAGTCCTTCTGTGAAACAAATGGGCATATATGTAGGTACACCTTGCTCTACTCTGGATCATAAATCATGATTTATGCTCATTCCATTCCTTACAGAATTTGGAATGTTAATGTTACCATGTCCTGGTCTTAAAAAGTCGTTTTACGTGGCGATAATAAAAAAGCCATATTTTTGTACTGCCATTGTCACAGCAGCAGCATTGATGGTGGTAGTCCATTTTTTTCTGCAACGGTATATAGATCTGTACAAATCACGAATGTTTATAGATACATATATTATGCATGTTAGTAGGCGTGCATTTATTCTCATATATAATAAGCAGGAGAAAAGCACCTTTGGAGCAACTTAATTTCTTTAAAGAGACTTCTTCGTTATCATAAAAGTATATTATTTTTATTTATTTATTTATTTTATTATTGTCGGTATTCAAAGCGATTGAAACGTTTTTTATATTTCAAATAGAGAAAAATAAGTATATGTGCAGATTTTTGTTGACTTGTTTTGTCTGTCCGTCTCATTTTAAAAAAAACCCGACAAAGTCAATCTCAAGCACAAAATAAAATGCGTACATGAATGGAGAATTCTAAGCTTTCAAATGGACATCCCTTTGGTAACTTAACCCCTTGGGTGGGAGAATGAACCAGATTGAAAAAAGAATGATAATGGGTTACTTACAACTTGTCTGTCGTTTTCTTGGAATGAATTTCGCTTCAAAAACAAGTGTACACGCTTCTTCGCTACTCCAGTTGTACCGGTTTACTAGTATGACTATTACATACTGACATGATGAAAAGACCTGCTTTTGCCGTTTCATCTCATCTCTTCTAGCCCGTACTCTGTATCCTCACATTAAGACATTTTATTAGTATTAAACTGTTAACATAACCATAAAGACCATCATTACTGTTGTACATCTATCGTCGTAATCCAAATTGTACTCTAAATAATAATAATAACAATAACAATATAATGACAACAACAACAATACCTACAGTTGGCAAAAAATCAATGTGTATATACTGGTGTAATATATTATGGTGTTGGATAAAAATTGCATAAACAAATACACCATCAGCAAGTAGGCACATACATACCTAATATACAACACAACTGATGAAATAATGATGCCAACAGTAAAATATATAGGTCCACTTACTGGTCATTAGCAGAGCGGAGAAGAACATCAACAAGATAAACAAGCAAGTGAGTGAGTGATCTTTTTTACTTTCGTAATAATAATTATATCATGATGAGGAGTGCAATAATAATTATTACAAAGTTAGTAAATACACATTCATAAAAGGCTATTATTTTAGTTGTATCATTCATTGCATTCCATCATCCACTTTCACGTGAACGTACTTAATATATTTATACATGCAAAATAATAGCAGCAATAATAATGGAAACGTTTTCAACAATTGTAACAGGAGACGCAAAGTACACATTGCACTGCTGCTGTCACACAGGCTTTCTGTGCTCTTACTTTTTTATTTATTTATTAGTTCTACCTATTGTTATATGCAATTTTCATATACCTACCTACTACAATCCACAATAGCTTAGCTACCAATTCTTGGAATTTGACGAGCCTCAATTTATTTCTTCTTCTTCTAAACACAGAGCTAGAAAGAAGGCACTAAAAGTGTGATGGAGCATTTTAAAGTGCTGATACCAATATGAAATCCTACCTGCTGAGCAACAACTTCCAAAAAGCTCCTTACTGTGAGAAGAGAACGAAAGAAAGAAAAGGAGAAAAAACAATCTTATTGAAAATTGATTCATACAACACACCAGCACCACCACACCAGCAGCATCACATCAGTCAGCAAAAAGATTAAAGATTGTAGGTAAATACAAAATTCACTGGTGCAAGCAGGTTGAATAATAGGTTCAATGCAACTTTTTTCTCTCTCTTTTGATAATACTACGCATACCATACCTGTATAATAATATATTTATAAATGCACAAAAACAACGATGATATTTTGAGTACATTATAAAAACTGTTCCATATAAATCCATTGCCGAAAACGACGTATTTATTTTCTTCTATTTGATCCAAGAAAATGAAGACATGTACAAACTTGGATGGAGTAGTGGACAAAGTCTAGGAAGAAAATGGGATGAAAAATAGCCTACCTTGCTGGCTGGCTTGCTTGTTAGTTATTATTTTATTACGTGCAAATGCAAAACTGGTTCTTCTTACTTAAACATCAAATGTTCATCTCTTAAAAGGAGAGTGGGTAATATTATAATTGAAATCCAATACATTAAGACTCTGTAAACAATGTGTGTGTGTATGAGGGATTCAAATGTCTTACACAACAATAATACTGCCACCACCATCATCGTTATCAGCGTCTTCTGGCATTTCCACTACTCAACAAGCAAGTGCAAGTGTTGTTGTCGCCGTGATAGATTTTTTTTAGATGCGGCTAGTTGCATTTAGAAAGGGTGAGAGTGAGAAGAAGAAAAAAAGATTTTGAAGATGTAGAGACACAAGATGATCTTTAGCTCTTCGTTCAAAAGTGTGTACAGTCAGCCCGATAAAGTGGCATATAAGTTGTCATCATCATCAGTACTGTCAGTATCCTGTAAAAATAACCTTAAATTATACACAATTAACAGGAGGCTCCACAACGAGCTGCGCGAACCACACCATCATCATATCATTGAAGAAAGGGAAAAATGTGTTTTACTTCTTCAATTGCCATAAATTTTTTAGCGTATTAAGGACTAGCCATTTGCCAATTGATAAGAGAATGGTAAATAAATATTTAGTGGTCCAGTTATTGGCATTTTTTATAGGAGCGCCAAGATGTACTTTGCGATATTACGTAACATGCAGTTTTTGTCAGTGTTTTTACCACCCTGGCATAAAAGAAAGGTAACAGATTGTCGACTGCTCTTTCATGTTATGCAAGTTTTGTTTTTTGAATAAATGTCATTAAATTACATCTGAAATTCAAAATTTAAAAAAGTGATCATGCGATTTCCCTAGTGGATTAGGTTAGAAATTTAAGGAATTTATTTCTTGTTGCGCAAACCCTAAATGTTAAAAATATATCCCCATCTAGATTAACCAACTAACACAAGTGTAACTTCCTGGCGTGGCCCTGCTGAGCTGCTAGATAAAAATTGATTCATTTGCATTTTTTCTTGCTTTTTGCGTTGCAACTATTGCCAGTTCCCTGGAGTCATTGCAATTAAAACGAGAGCAAGAAAGGATTTTATTATTCCGTCCAAGAAACACTCCAATTTTGCTGACAAGTCTTAGGAAAAGACTGGTGGTGATTGAATGTAGAGCTCTCTCAAGCTACATGGCTACAAGAACCAACTAATTGTACTACTTTTTAAAACTATTACGTACATACTTGACCAAAAAATACACCGTAAATCTTTCTTCACTTTTGCCAACATGGTACATTAAAATTGATGGTTGTTGTTGGAATGGAATAGTATACATTATGGATTAGGATGGCAAGAAAAATTATGTACCTACTAACTACTTTGTATTTCTTGTTGCTAGCGTGGCAAAGTAAAAAAATATATATAAAGGGTAATCACAACGCATTTAACCTGTAGTCTACACACATACATGATGATGATGATACTATGCTTTATCAGTAAGGATTCATCTCATTTCCAGTATTTTATGAAATATATAATTATATACCGTCGGAAAAGCCGGCTGCCTTTAAATCAAAAACACAACACATGCGCGTCTATTTTTTGCTTCTGATGTTCTGTAATTTTACGACAATGATCCATTAAACTCACGACTTCTCGCTACACTACTAAATAAATTAACCAGATCATATTATCAAATATAATTATAATGTCGAAATTTCTTTTTGATAATATCATTTATATTTCACTATCGTGATCTATATTACATTCAATTACTTAATTTGACCCATCAACATCATCATCGTCATAGATCCGATTCATTTTGTTCATGTTCTGTAATAACGTCTGCACTGCAGTCATAATATGTAGAAGATAAATGTTTAGGTTAAACAGGTATAAACAAGCAGCTTCTTATATTATTATTGTTATTAACAATATTATTATGGTTATCATCAAATTTTTTTGCTGTTGTTGTATGCATCATCATCATCATGTAAAACAGAATCTTCGAAAAGTCGAATAAAGGCTTTTAAAAAGATCTGACAAGTGATAACGACTATAAAACACAAGTTTTGATTTTGAATCAATGCATTGCGTGAATAGCGTGAATGTTCATTCTCATTGCGCATTGCGTTGTGCTCTTTTACCCAGCTAATGCACATTTACTCTATTAGCATGCGGGACAGACCTTATCAGTCAGTAAGCAAATGTTATTATTGTCATGCATGATGGATATCATATTTATAATGACTGACTTCAAACGTGTCCATTTCTTCGAAAAGTTATATGAGTTTTTTTCTGTGTAGATTTAAAAATCCCCAATTGCTGTCTTGTTGTGGCATTTAAGTATTTTTAATTTGACTTAATTACACTTTCAGTTTTGGTCTGTCAATCGGTTTCATACCTAGCTGTTTTTACTAATTAATAAAGCCAAGTTTAATAAAACCAAAAAATCTAAAGTTCTAAGCATACGTATCATGAAACAATAATAATACGAATAAACTTTAGAATCTCCAAAGCATACAAAGAAGACTAGTTTTAAATATACATGCCAATATTCCCAAAGTTTGACAACGACCAGTATGTACTTGATTGTGGTGATTTCACAATGCCACGCTCAGCTTCGAAAATAGTATTCGTTATATTTATCCACCACCACCACCCTACCATCATCCCTATTCCCTACGACCACGCGTCCACAGTATCGATCGTCTTGGTAGTTAAAAAGACAAAGTGGTGCGAAGAGTGCGCTACACAAAGGATGTAAACTAGTTCATTTTTACTTCCTAATTTTTTTTTCACTCACTCAGATTGCTTGAGCTACACAGCTTTTGCCATTGACCATTCAAGTAGCATGTGCTGAGCTGTACTATGTCGTGCTCCGTCATCATCTTCATCATCTTTCCTTACTTTTTATTACTATCAGTTATGCTTCTCATCTGTATTTACACAAGTACCTTTGCACAAGAAGATTATTACTGTGTTATGATGACTGTCAGCAGATTCCTTCTGTCTGCCAAGGAGTCGCCTTATAAAAATGTGTGCGTTTGTCTTACATTTTTAAAGGTACACGTACACAATTTAATTTTTACCTGTGTGTATACAAATTAACTTTGATTGAGAATATCAACTACTAAATGCAGCTGCACTTGGAAATCGTAAAAAGTAGCAGTATTTCCTTTTAGAGGGAACATCTTTATAATTGACAATCTAGATTAGATGCATCACGTCGATATAGTTATTGTTTCTTGTAATCTTGCAGGAAAAAAAGAGATGAGGGTTGTAGTAATGAAATGACGTATCATCTCAACTCCGCCAACTTCCAGACAATGATCAAGTATATTAAATTTTTTAAGACACTTCTGATGTACAACTAACTAGAGAACTCTTCATTTTTTTTCTTTCTCTGCTCATCTACATAATATCTTCAGCTTAATCAGAATAAAAGGAATGTAGGATGATGATGGTGATGTTTATATTGGTATGAGTCAATATTATAGCTGCTGCTCCTACTTCATCTTCTTCTGAGGAAAATACAATGATGACGATGATGGTGATTCAAAGTTATCTGGTAATAATAATATAAATTGTATATAAAGTGGACACATATGACAAACAAAAGTGTGTGCAGTGCAATTTAGTAATAGTAAAAGAAAAATGTCCACTTGTCTGATCAGGCATGTTGCAAGAAAATTTTACGAGTTATAATAGTTTAGATGTAGGTTGTTGGAATTATTATGACATAGTCAGGGAGACAGGACAACAAGTACTCTACATTTTTATATGAGACAATTGTTATCATTCAAAAAGGATAAAATGTTTCACAGTGTAAAAACTTCCCCCAAGTTTGTTTGATCATTTTTATTGGTTTACATTATTCGCATCTTTTATTTATTTGGCAGCTCATTTTCAGATGAAAATCCATGTCCCGATTTCACAGAATTCTCTGTCAGGTACTTAAATATATGTGTAAAGAAAATAATAATAATAATAATGCTTGTCACTGTTAACTCCAAAAAGTTACATGTGCCAAGAAAATCCCGAATACAAAAGAGACAGAGAGAATATATGAACGAACATCATTTTACCATCTTATTTACTATATTTTTATTATTTATTTATTCTTGTCCTCTTACTTTTGGCTACTGCTTCAACATGTATATTCTATTTTTCCCTACTTAACGTATTTTTTAAACTTTGATATAACGTTATTTATAAATGATGATTGGTTGGCTTACTCGTCGACGGAATCAGAACGGGATGGGATGACAATGAGATGCATAATATGCGGATGATGATGATACGATGGTATTATGGTATGATGATGTTGATATGTCATCATTATTGTTATTTTTGGGGTTTGGATGTTATTGGAGAATCCAAAAAATATTCATACAAAAAGGTAACAACATAAAATTCAAAAACATCGCAATGAATCCCCATCATCAGTGTAAGTATGTATGTATATAGTTTGTATATTATTATTATTATTATATAGAGTACTTCATCAGTTATACTGATTATGATAATGCTGTCGCAATTCTATTTTTTGCATCATAAAATGTGCATTTACCTTGATCAACACTTGAATGACAAAAATGGATCAATACGAGCACTTGCTATATTGTACTCCTCGTTGTTGTTGTTGTTGTTGTCTTCGTCTACGTGGTGGATGTTGCTGGCTGCTGCTGAGGATGATAATGATGAATGGTCGGATCAAGACAGATCTGTATCTGCTTATGTGAGTGAAGATGGTGAATCAAGTTTGGCAAGTTGCTTAAAAATTATATTTTTACTACATAATATCTACAAAACAAAAACAAAGGTCTCCCTCAAGCTCTCTGCCTGCACTGCATTAATAACCTGACCATGTCATGATGATGATGATGATACATATTATAATGTGTGCAAAATGTGCATGTTACTCAGTCAGTCGTCTGCTCTCTAACTGCTGCTTCAAAATGCTGGGATATTTACATTACAGATACAACAACCTGCTCGTATTTAGTTGGCCCTTCCGTGTGATCATGATGTTGATGATTAGAATAAAAAGGATGATGATGATGCCGATGATGATGATCGTATGACGAGGAGGAGGATATACATGCCAAACATAATATTATGACGATTAGGTGTTGATAATGCTGAAAAAATACCTTTCAATATTCTAAATATAAAATCGTAAATTATGTTTGCTCACCCCGTTAACAAGCATGTACATCAATATTTTTTTCTTGGTTTTGAAAGAGTTGCAGTTGGCAAATGTGCTTCAAAATGCTGGGATATTTACATTACAGATACAACAACCTGCTCGTATTTAGTTGGCCCTTCCGTGTGATCATGATGCTGATGATTAGAATAAAAAGGATGATGATGATCGTATGACGAGGATATACATGCCAAACATAATATTATGACGATTAGGTGTTGAAAATGCTGAAAAAATACCTTTCAATATTCTAAATATAAAATCGTAAATTATGTTTGCTCACCCAGTTAACAAGCATGTACATCAATATTTTTTTCTTGGTTTTGAAAGAGTTGCAGTTGGCAAATGCTGTTACTGCTGCAGCAGCAGCATTGCAATGCACAAAGTGAGAAAAAATGTAATAAGCAAGTGCGGCATTTTTATGTCATTATAATGTGCAAATTCTCAGATCTGTTGAATAATTGTCGTTGTCGAAGAATGAAATTCTCTAACCTGAAGCTAATAAACAGGTAAATACGACATACAACATTATATAGAAATTCTCCTCCTCTAGTATTCAAGAGCATAAAAAGAGAGGACAAGCCGTAATTGGTTACACAATTTGATAACCGATCAATTCTTTGAAAGAGAGAGAACAGTTTTTAAAGCTTATAAAAAGAAATAAATCCAAATGAAGCGATCCACTTGCAAAATGAAATGTTCTGGTGAATTGAGCATTCTTCTTGCAGGAGCAGCAGCAGTGCCTATGCTTGAGGAGATTACACAAAATATGCTTCAAAATAATATATTAGCCACTTACACCACAAATAAATATAAATTCTGTGAGGATAATAACGACGACAACAAAATGCGGAATGGTGTGGTATTGGTCTTTGGCCTGTCATTTGAAAATGCTCTGTTGAATATGCTACTTGCTGCTGCTCCTGCCTCGTCAACTTACTACTGCTCCTGTTTACGTTGACACTGACTTCCTTATAAAAACGATTTGCGTGGAATTTATGATTGTTGTCCATTGATAATAAAATTACTTGACTCGTGACACCGATTACGAATAGTAATGCCGTTTTTAACCATAACCATGGTTCGAACCATGGTTTTGGTTTGGTTTGAACCATGTGCAAGATTTTTGAGCAAACCAAATACATTGTAACCAAACCACAAAATCGGGCATTGAAATGGTTACGACAAGAACCAAACCAAAAACCATGTGTAAACCATGGCTTTCTGGTATCTTTTCACAACACATATACCGCCAAAAATCGCAGAAATATGACTCTA
>JAANSP010002704.1:0-12375 GCA_036850745.1 Homidia socia | reverse complement strand
CAACTAAAGCCCGGGTTGTTTTCCATGTACATGTTACTCGACTACTGAATACACATGTTCCTTTTTCAGTTTTCTCTCTGAAAATGTGCTGAAATAGTCTATAAGACTTCATGTATCACTTTTCAATGTAACAACAACGCACACACTTCTTCTTGCTAGTTTTTTGCTTCTCTTTACATCTCTTTTCGTCGTCGTAGTAGAAAAAAAGCAGCTAGGCCAAGCCACACACTTTTTTTGTTCTGTCTCTTTCTCTAGCTCGCTTTTCTTGTTCCAACTTCCAACGCAGGGATTCTTCTTTTTCTCTCAGCGTTGCATTATTTTGCCTTGTGCCGGTCGACCTTTTATTTTATGATTACGACGATGCGATGTGTGGCATCACATTTTCAAAACCTCAACATGAGCCAATATAGTAATACCACCAAACCAAACCAAAACGCCACTAGTATAAGTGCCCATACATGTTTCTAGTAGTTTTGGACAAGCTAAAAAAAGTGGTAGTAGGGAAAAGACTATAGAATGGCGGGTTGAACGTATTATTATTGGAAGCATTATTGCGTACAATGAAGAAAATATAAAGCATGTACAACAACCAACACGGGACCAATGGCAAAGCGACAGTTTTAAAAGGCAATTGCACTGGCTTTTTCTATACCGTCTGGTGGCGGCGGTGTTGCTGCTGCTGGTACTTTGGCATGCATTTTTTCTTGAATCTTTTTTTGACTCCAAGCAAAGTTTTGCAAACTATCATTATCATTACCTACGCACAGCAGCACACACACGTTCTCTCTTTTTGCTTGTTTCAAGAAGGCGTCATCATACGAGCATAAGAAAACAGTTTGTGCTGCAGCAGCAGTAACAAAAACGCAAGAAGAAAACGTCCCCTGTGACTTGTTTTCATACCATACTAGTACCACAAATGCTAAGTGTTGATGCTACAAAGAGGCTTATAAAATGTAGTGCAAAAAGAACTATAAAGAGCCAGGAAAGTGAGTAAAGTATCAAAAGCCACTCAGCAGCAAAACTCAAAAGTTACAAAAAATGTCAGCTTTCTCACAGAAAGAGAGTCCCATTCAAGAATCTCTAGTTTTTTGGTTAGGAATTCTGTTTTGTGCTGCACCGTTTGGTCGTCCATTTTCTGACAAGAGGGAAGAAAAGGATTTTCTTTTAGCTTTGCTTTTTTCGCTTGACAGCAGCAGCAAAAGTGCAAAAATCTCTTGCAAGAGCCGATGCTCTACACAGAGAACTACCCCGAGTAGTATTGTTTCAGAATGAGATTTTCTTTCATGGAGACTGTTTTTACTATATTTTTACTGGCAATAAACTTGATTGACTATGTAAACAAGTTGTAAAATGAGTAATCAAACTTTTCATTCCCCTTCACCCCTGCATATATACATTTGTGGTGTGTGTGCGCACTGTTTGTGCTCTTACTGCACTGCCATAATCATATTTCTCTTTCTGCACTTGTTCTCTCACTCCTTATCTAAAATGGCAGGACATTACGATGTGCATGTTATAGGCATTTTAGAGAGAGAGAGAGAGAAACTGTATAGTGGTAAATGTGTCTGCTGTATAAATATACGTCAAGTGAAACCACGCATTCATACGTTTTATAAAGTAGTTTGCTACCCTTGCTCCTTCTCTGCTTCTTAAGATTGCAAAATGATGATGATGATCTCTTTTATGACTTCTTCAAATTGAATGCCGCTTTGAGTGGTCTTTGGGATACGTTGTGGTGATGGCGGTGGTGGTGGCAATGTCTTGTAGGACGACACCGAGTGAATGTGAACTTATATGTGGTGTGCTCCCACTACTACTACTCCACTACTAAATGTTTTATTTATGGAATTGTTACTCAATCGAGTCGTAATGTGAGATAGAGTGATGCATACATTTTAGAGACATGCACAAATGTAAGTAGCAGCAGCGCCAGCACTACATGCTTTCATTCTTCTTGGCCACAACCAAAAAGGCTTTTTTATACGCCTCACTGAGTTTGACTAGGCATAAATTGCAAATTGTTTTTATCATTTGGGATATTATGCTATCGTATTACACACTTTATGGATTGGTTATCGCTAATTGACACTAATTAGCTATTTAGTGTGCCATTAAATTCTTTAGAATGCACTACATTTGGGTATGCAGAGCACACAGAAAATAAATGCTTTCTGATCAAAACAAGTAATAAATGTTGGAGGAGACATGTAAAATGTAAAGCTGTATGATATAATAATAATAATAGAGGATAAAATTGTATAGAAAAACTGACGAGCAAACAAGAAAATAAAAGTATTCACGTCTCTCTAAAAAGTGAGCGTGAAAGGAAAGAGATGGCAGAATAGTAGACTTTTGTCAGCAGCAGCACATCTTTTTAGGCATGAACATTTACGCACGTATATACATACATTTTTTAGAATGCACTACATTTGGGTATGCAGAGCACACACAGAAAATAAATGCTTTCTGATCAAAACAAGTAATAAATGTTGGAGGAGACATGTAAAAAGTAAAGCTGTGTGATATAATAATAATAATAGAGGATAAAATTGTAAAGAAAAACTGACGAGCAAACAAGAAAATAAAAGTATTCACATCTCTCTAAAAAGTAAGCGTGAAAGGAAAGAGATGGCAGAATAGTAGACTTTTGTCAGCATCAGCACATCTTTTTAGGCAGAAACATTTACGCACGTATATACATTCAAAAGAAAAAGGTGTCAATAAACACAAGATATTATGCAATGTAGTTGGATATGTACATCTCCAATATTTCCATGTGTGGGTAGAAGACTGGTTCTCTCTCTCTGTCGAGAAACAAGATCTCCATTTACACTGCCATCTAAATTTATATGGATAATACCTCATCTCAATGACTAGTTTACGAGTTTCTCGTGCACAGCTCCAATCCAACCAAAAGCCAAAAACTCAGTCAGGGTCGTAATACGCTCCTAATATTTTTACAACCAGAAAAGATTTTTATGTTTTTTCTTAAATTTTCTTTACAAAGCAAACAGTAATATTTATTATGGCGTGTACGCAAAGATTAATGCTGGGAATAATGTAGATGGATTATCTTTAAATCTTTGAACATTTGCAGCATTTTAAACTGATAAAAAGGAGCAGATTAAAAAGTGAAATATTTTATTTCGGAAAAGTAGCATTACGCATCTTGGAAAAGGTGGAAACAAAACCGGGTGAATGGGAGTTATCTTGTCGTTTTTGAGTTGCAACCGCCGCGCGGAGGAATACATATTACGTCGTCGGCAATATTAATGACGTAATAACTTTTTCCAGTGGTGTGTGTACATATCTTTCTCTCTGTCTTATGTTTTTAGTACCCTTCAATGAAAATTTTACGAGGTGTTATGTTGTGTGAGCTGAATCTATTACGTATCACATAACGTGTTGTTTTTGTTGCTGCTGCAAAAGAGAGTATATAGCACCAGCAGTAAAGTACTCCAATCCAAACACGGTCCAACTCTCAGACTGAAATTTTATTATGCAAGTTATGTTACACGAGAAAAAAAGTATACCGGTATACTTTTCTTTTGACTTGTTCATGCTTTTCTTCCTCTCCTTCTTGTGATCTAGGTATGTTTACACTATTGCAACTGCCAAACCAACAAATAATAATAATGATGATGCATAAAAAAAGTCCTTGTTCATTCCTTTTACCAGCACTAGCAAAATCCATGTACATCCATAATAATATTCTATCTTTATGTTTCGGCAGTTAGTTCACAAACACATGCATGCACACACACAAAGTCAGATTTACTTTCAGCAGTAGTCGCTCAGAGATTTTATCATTGTTTATGAGCAAAAACGGCCATAAATGTAACAATAAACTTTTACTAATATGCCCGTGAGAGTGAAACACTGATAATGTGGTTTCGGTGCCACACAAATACGAGATAATAGTGGTTGAAAATTGGTCCTAGTGCAGTATTATTGCTACAAAAAATTGTGTGGGGATAGGCACAGAGAAAGAGGAGAAGCCAGTGCACAAAATATTATTGTTATATTTTTTGGCAAACATTTTTTGTATGCCGCCGTCTTATCAGAGATCACTTGAGATAATCAAAATTCAAAACTACCATCATCGTCGTAATATTCACTTTTGTGTACTTTTTACACACGTACCAGCAGCAAACAACAATATTAACAGTCTATATACTCTGGAGTTTATATTTCTCAGCTGAATAAGACGTTATCATTGTTACATCATAATCATCATCATTATGCATTTATACGAAACCTACATCCGAAAATAATAATAATCGCAAAAAAGGGCTGAGAATTTTTTTATTTACCCATTTATTTTGTTACAGTTTTGACATTTTTATATAAAAACTAATCAAACTATGTTTTATTTTTTGCTTGTGTTACAGGTTACAAATTTCCCCCCTTGGAGTTGGCTACTTGATCTTCCTCTTATTTGGTTTACTTACTGCTGCTGATTCTTATGTTCACAACTCATCACTTTCCAAACCAAATTTCTTTCTTCTTCTCATCATCACCTTCTTCAAACAACTTTAATTTATACAACATGCTGCTACTCAAATCATCAATAATGTATAAAAACATGTCATCATCACATGACAAGAAAAAATCTCCAGGTAAATTGAGTAAAATTTCTCTTTTTCGGTATTGGCATGTTTTGTTTACGTGTGCAAATTTATTTTTTAGCGTAGTGTAAAAATAAAATAGAAAAGCGTACGCGTTGAAATCTTGTTTAGTGTAGCAGAAAATACAATAATGTTAACTGGAGCGCATGTCAGATAAAATTTTTACATCTACTAAGAAAGCTACTACTACTCTTTTTATTAGGAATTTATTATTATAATTATGCAAGAAGCTATTAAACATTTTGCAGCAGCCACACATACAGAAATACACACTCACACAGAGACACAGAAATATTTAAAATAAACGGATGAAATATTCTGAACCAACAGTATACGATAAAAATATACGATTTCTATTTATTATTGCAGTTATTATTACTAGATATGATGATTACTAAAAAATATACAATGATAAAAAATGGTTACTAGCCTGTATAAATTTTTTAGTGTGTAAAAAAACGAAAAAAGAAGAGAAAGATTAATTTTTGCTATTATTTATTTTGAAGAAAAAAACAAACAAACAACCCGGTTCCAAAATTTTATGATTTAAAAATTTACGGCAAATTAAACGAAAAACGTTACTACCTACGCATGTTGATAAATTAAAATAGATGAATTCAATTCTCAGCGGATAATTGTTAACAAAAAATGTAGTACAAGAAAATTTCCTTTTTTCAGAGAATTTTTAAAACAAAATTTTAAATTATGCTGAAAAACGGCGATCGTATATTATAAAAAATGATAACCCGGTCAGAAGTTCTAATTAGCTTTATTACAAAATTTATTAAATGTATTTACGCTAGAAAAGAAAACATTCGTTTATTCAGCCAATGACTTTTACTATTAATTATTATCATTATTATTACAACTACCTAAAACATTTACTACTACTACTTTACTAATAGATTGTAAGTGACAAAACCAAAATGAAATGTACGTATACGGTAATGTGGATACCAGTGCTTATTAAAAAACTTTATTAAGTAATAGCTAATTTATATAACAGAAAAAATATTAACAGACACACAAAGAGTAGTGCGTAAGAGAATGAATTTTTAGGTATTTAAAAAATCTACAAGATAAATTATTAATGATAATAATAGCATTATATTCTAAGCAAAGCAACAGATAAAAATGGTCAGTTAAATAGGTACTTATATTAAGTGCAGTGTACAGATTCTATACTACTTCATCATGGTCAAAAGTGTCATCAAAAAACAAAATCTCGAACAGTCATACAAACAAAGAAACAAAATTCTCAACAAAAAATAACAAGATAAAATTTAACCGTATTCCACAAAAAGGCAAAAATTATTAATACTATTTTTTGTTTATTAACAGTATTTTCCCCACCTTATTCCCAGCATGTCACTCGGCTTGTTTTAGTTTACAATTATTATTGGTTAGCCCTTTTTTCAAAGGGTTTAACCCATTCACAGTTTAATTTTTCGAGACAAAAATTTGATTGGCTTAAAGGGGATCAAGCCCCTCCTATCATTTCGCTGTGAAAGGTGTTCAAGTTCAAATGGTTACTTTTTTTGGGTATTCTCCTATATATTGGTTTTATTGGATTTCGTTGTATTATCTCTGCTGTTACAACTTTTTATTTAACTGACCCTTTTTATTTTGTATTGCTGCTGCGCATTTTATGTTCATGGTTGTTTTTGTTTAGTTTATATAGTGTGGTCGCCACCCTTAAATGTTTAATGTAGTCAGTTGACTAATCCGAATTCAAAAGGGGCAATATACCTGTTAATGTTTACCTTTTTTATATAAATATTATTACTATTATTATTACTAGCTAATTTTTATCACAAAAAACCAAACCACATACTGCGGGTTTATTTTTTGGTAAAAGTTTTTTTGCAAATGAAAAATTGCATGCATTTTTACATGATTGCTATANTTTGCAAATGAAAAAATTGCATGCATTTTTACATGATTGCTATACTGAAATGCAAATGTATACGAGTACGGTCTCACAGAATCTACATTCAGTAGTTGTTTCTGTGAGCGTACAAAAAACTTGTGTGTTTACTTTGATGGTTCGCTCATTTAGATAATTTCTTAGTTTTTAAAGATAATCTCGGATCCGACAAAAAATAACTAGAAGAAAACAGGGAATAGAAAATAAATTAAAATTGTTTTAAAAGCTATCGATCTGCTGCCAGTGTTCTCAAAATGCAAAAAATATTCGCACAGCATAAAAGTCAGCTTAATTTTAAACTTTGAGTGAGCATTTATTTGTGTATTCCTTTCGCTGGAAAGTTAAAAAATATGATTAAAAAACACCTACTAGGCAAATTGCGTAAATGATTTCCATCAAATAATATTCACACAATTTATTACAGTACCACACTTTTAACTATTATCATCATCATTACTTTTAAGCTTAATTACACAATGAATTTTAAGAAATTCATCTTCCGGTACTTTTTTTGTTATTTACGTAAAACTGTATACGATTTTTGTTAGTGCTATAAAAATATATTATTATTGTTTTTTCACATAACTCATCGTGTTATACTTCCCACGTGAAATACTTAGCTTTATATTCTTGTATTTATGTAAAAGAAAATCTCGTGTAGACCTAGAAATTTGTGAGTACATGAAAAAATATGATATGATAACCAACGTATACGTAAAAAAACTTATATACCGCTATATTGCGATAATGTGTATATTTTAGGAAAAAATATAAAATCTGCTGCTGCTACTACTACTACCGCAATAACAATTTAAGTGTACTGTTATTGTACAGAAAATCACAACAAACAAAACCGTATACTATTATGATTATTTTTATTGTAAATGTTACTTTATTATTATTATCATTACATGTACGTTCGATTTAAGTTTTTAAAGGGTTAAATTAAATAGAATTTTATTACCGTGTAAAAAATGCACACTAGGCATATTAAGTTTTTTTCCAGGTTTAATCTGAAATTATGGCTATTCAGATGTATAATATTTAATAGCATTTGTTATGATTATAATTGTAGGTGATAATCAATTATTGTATTGCCACACAAAATGATCTTTTTACGGTGTTTGAAAAAACAACTACAAAAGGAGAGAATTTATTAAAGCAAAAAAATTGTTACGATGAACATCATCATTTATACGACGACGAGAGAAGGATGACTTATGATGTGTAATACTAGTAATATAGTAAACTACTTACTACTACTGTAATACATTCATAAATAATTGTTTAAAAAAATCTTGTACTACGAGGATTCTTACTACTACTACGTTATATAGAATATTATGTATACTATTATGCTACTACTACAATATAAAAATATTATACGATTACAACATACCGTTAAATGTATTGTACTGTGAACTGTGACTTTTGACTGTATGATGTCTGATTTAATGGATTCCCATTAAAACTTGTAGAAAATATGAAAATATTGAGAAAAGTTTGTAATTGTGCAAAAAGATAATTTATTTGGCATATTGCTTTTTACATGATCATTTGTTGCTTATTCACATTACACCACTGACCTAGTACAAAACGCTTTGAAAAAAGCAGACAATGATAATTTGATTTGATACTGGTATTTATACATGTGTATAAAATGAGAATGCACATGGCATAAAGACATTAGTGCCAATTTGCACGGACATTAAACCATCTTATCACTTTGTGTGGGCATACAAAGCAAGTGCCATTATTGGCACCGCAATGTAATAAACGAAACGCATAAAGTGTGTGCATAAAAAAAAGAGAAGGAGAGTGGTGGTGGGAGAGAGGGCTATGCTGCTGCCGTCCTTTCTAGTACGCGTGAACTAGAGGATCCCAACTGGGAACAGAAGAAAACGACAGGGGACGCCTACCTTTGGGGTAGCCGTAGAACGGAGGAACGAACGTGAATGAGCTGAGCTCTGTGCTGCTGTTGAGCGATCATGATGATGCAACGTTGCCAGCTCTACTTGTAAAGCTGTTTTATGTACTCCCTTGCTGAACTTTGCTGCCGTCCTTTCTAGTACGCGTGAACTAGAGGATCCCAACTGGGAACAGAAGAAAACGACAGGGGACGCCTACCTTTGGGGTAGCCGTAGAACGGAGAAACGAACGTGAATGAGCTGAGCTGAGCTCTGTGCTGCTGAGCGATGATGATGATGCAACGTTGCCAGCTCTACTTGTAAAGCTGTTTATGTACTCCCTCGCTGAACTGAGCTACTACTGCTGCTCTGCTGTTTGCAACGGAAGGGGAGAAAAAAAGAGTATTCCTACGCTCCATTCACCAACTTTCTCTCCGTTATAAATACGCACCAATGGTATCAGGCTTGAGTTTTATGAGTCATTTATTGGTGATAATAACACGTTATACTGTCATCATCAAGGTAATAACAACCTGAGATTCGCGTCGAGTCTGACAAGTGCATCCTAAATGGCTTTTGACATGCATATATAAACTTATACAGTCTGGTAGTATAGTACATGGCATGCATATTGTTATTATTACTGGCTGGCATGTGTTGGTTGAGAAGGTGTAATTTTTATGCACTTTCATGTGCGTATTTACGACAACATTTTTATCGCTAATTATATAATATTTTATTACAAGCACCAGTTTTACTGCTCTATTTAATATTTGAATTTGCTTATTTTACAGGATATCACAGTACTTATTTTAGTAAACTTGTGTTAACAATTTAGTTTATATAAATATATTTTTTAATTCAGATACGCTTTGTTTTGCCAGGAGTTAATTTACAAAGAAATACAATAACAGACGCATGTTGTTTATTTCGAAGGTCACAAAAATATTGTAGGTAAATTTTAGTTTACTTGCTTATTTATCTATATTACAGACAGGTACACAGGTAAGTGGATATTGTCATCGTTGTAATAATGCCAACTGAATATTACACTACTACCACCATCCTCGTCGTTTCTGATTGAATCGACCATAAACTATCAGAGTCACATTTTAAATTACATTTTTGGCACTGCTGAATTTTTTATATTCCATTTAAATACATAAAGCATATAATAATATGACTATACAAAAAATAAATCCACAAAAAAGTAGTGATCCCGTTTCCATAAAAAAGTAACAGTCTTATTTTTTCCTTCTTCTTTCTCCTCCTCCACTCGAAAGTTTACTACTGTTAGCCAACTACATTTACCCCAATCCCCTTAAGGAATCCCCTCCCTTTCTCTCTCTCTCCCTTCTTCAATTTTTTTCCAAATCTAGAGGATCCAATAAGAAATAGCCAAGGAAGCAACTTTTTTCATCCGTTTTATTTTCCAAAGATTTATTTCTTTTTCGAAAAAACTCATTTTCTTCCATTCTCCTCTCAACCATTACTGCACACACATACTTACAAACCCAACAAGACGAAGCTGGAAGAGTTGTTACTTTCTCTCTCTCTTCTCGTTTTTTTCTTCAGAACGAACAAGGAATATCTCCACTGTACCATGTACATGTAGTAGCAGAAGGAAAAAAATCGTGCAAGTTATATTTTAGTAGAGAGAGAGAGTGAGTGTGAGTGAAGAAGATTCTGAAAACTTGGAACTTTCTTTAGTAACAAAAGCAAGCAAAAAGGTCTCTCTTTCAACTCGACTGAGCAAAGTAAAGCAAAGCAGAGATATGCTTGTCATGTGAAAGTAGGAAAAAAAGATAGGAAATAGCAGCTCACTGAGCTTTTCAAAAAAAGTATATATCGCCTTAAAAGGGAGAGAGAGTTGAGTAAGTAGAAAAGCAAAAGAAGTGGTTGGCAGAATGTTGAATCACAGCAGCAGCAGCATGTAGCCAAGCAGAAGCAGTTTTTTCATTCTTCTTATTCTTGTAGTCAGAGAGAGAGAGAGTTGCGACTTTGGAATAACGGAATCCCAAAAGAAGTTTTTGTCCTCAAAATGGATTCAAAGAAGACGTCGACGAAAAGGAAGGAAGCAGAAAAGGAGAAGAAAAAAACACACACACACATACACACATCTCTCAGCTCACAATCATTTTATCCGTATAAAAAAGACGCGCATAATGTACATCTATCTCTCTCCTCGTATAATAATAGTATACGTGCATGCATTTGCTTCCTTTCGCAAAAGATATTGTTTTTCTCTCTATTTTTTACTTTTCTCCCGTCTTCTTGTTCCCAAAGAAAAGAAGAAAAAAATATCATCATGCACACAAAACTCACACACAAAAGGCAAGCGATGGAAAAAGAAGAAGAATTGAGAGTTTTCTCTATTCCCAAAGTCTAGTCTAGTCTGCAGGCAACTTCCGGCGGAGCAGCAGCAGAGGCTTGTGAGTTGTTTAGATTAGGGAAAGTGCTCCGATGATGACTCTATCTTTTATACGAGCAGACTAGTCGTCTTACGACCGCATTCACAGCTACTTAAAGGCAGTAAAAGCAGACGTATATTTACTACTAACTTAAAAAAGTAGAGTAGTAACTCAAAAGGAAAAAGAAAAAGAGGGAAAAAAGTACAAAGTAAGCAAACAAGTATGTACATACACGAATATACATATATAGATGGATAGATGCATGCATACAACAACAGCATAAAATTATTATATGCCCAAGTTGGGTACATTTATAGGTATTCAGATCAAAAGCTTATGTTTCACAGTAACACAAACACTTGTGAAGACCATCAGGATGATAATACTACTCAGCTTCTAAAGATGATGATGATGATCAAGCAAAAATATACGGAGGAGAGGATGAATTGGATATACGCATACCAAAAACGAAGGGACGAAGAAAACTTTTTTTCTTGGAAAAACTATTTGTGTGTGTGTATGTTTACGTAAATGTATGTACAACAATAATAACATCACAGCCACTTTTACAAGTGTGAGCAAAGCTACTACTTTTGCCACTACTTTACTCTGCTACAAAAAGAAACTCACCCGACCAGTGAAAAACAAAGGTTTTTATACCTACTACGAGATAGACGCTTGTACTGTGTGAGTGAGTATTCATTCCATTGAAAGTTGAATGAGAGATTTTCTCAAGTATATAAGAAAAAAGAAAGCATATCAGCATGTTGTTGTGATGGAGGAAAGAAAGAAAGCTTTGAGAAGAGAAAGAAAAAAACGCCTTCATTTTCTTTATTTGACCCTTGAGTCTCATAAAAGCATTACTCCGTGACCAACAAAACGTGTTTTCAGAAATTTTATTTTTTTCTGCCTCAATCTCCTATTTTTTTCTTTTTTTTCGACTATATTGTTGTTATTATATATCAAAATGTGTAGCAGTACAAATACAGGGAGTAAGGTATAAGGTATTTTAAAAAATATTTTGGATTGCTCAATTTAACATCTAGAGCCACTTAAAAATACACCTTTTTTAAAGTACAATAACGCCGTTAAGAATAATGTTGGCTCTGGTCTGAACAATCATTAACAAAGATAATCCTACATCGCAGAATTTCTGATTTCCACAGATATTTTTTAAATGTTATTGAAAGAACATCATTATTAATACAAACTAGTTGTTTCATTATTCCCCTGAAATGCGTCAAGATATTTTGTATATTTCCGTTTAATTTTTCAAAAAATATTTATTTTTAAACTTCTGCAAAATGATTTAATGTTTTAGTCTCTGATCGTCTTTCCCATTTTCTCCAAATAATACAATGATATTTCTACAAACATTCCCATCGTACGCACTCTTCAAAATACAGCAAATATTTTATATTCAACCAACCACTATTCTACTACACGCTAGTAGTAGTTTCCCTTGCTTGCTGCTACCCATCCTTATCAGGGAAACGCAGTCA
>JAANSP010002703.1:0-12376 GCA_036850745.1 Homidia socia | reverse complement strand
CTTTTTATGTAGAAAGAGGGTTTTGGAAACAATTGCATCAGTTTATTTTGCGACACATGGGCTCCTGATATCGTAGCTGTGAAAAACAGTTAAGTAAATTTACAATATTATTTTTTAGTTTTATTATTTCGCCAATTGACAACCATAAAACCCTGGTAATAATAAACAACAATTAAAAAAACTAACTCAAATTTAGTTAAACCTTCATAAATTATTGTTGCTTCATTGCTCAATAACTTTTAGCACATTAGCTCCTGCTTTTAAATTCATTGAGGTTCTAAAGGACGCTGACAAACGCATTCATTTCATGTGTCGGTTATTTAACAAGTGACCAGCAATTAATATACCCTATCGTATCTAAAAATGTGTACAAATATAATTGAACCATTTTTACGGGAACACTAATTTACATTTCTTCAATCAACTAACATCTAATAACATGTTAAGTTCCACTAGGGAAAAAAGCCTAAGATGTTCACAGAGTTTTCACAGTCAGGCTAAAATAGTACAAGTATTTAATCAATGATGGTAAGTCGTTTCAAGTTTGCTTACTTAAAAATAAAGGGATTTCATTAGGATATTATTTGCAACGCTACTAATATTTTAAACTTGCGGACAGTAGCAAAAAATAATGCAAATGCCAGAAATTTTGAACAACAGTTAGTGATCTTACCTCCTTTATAAATGCTGCTTTATGCTTGCTTAACGCCGGCTTTTGAAGCTTACTTTATGCAGCTTGGTCTTCAAGCTGCAGGAAGTAATTAACTTTATTTAAATTTAAATGGGTTGCAATTAATAGATTTGTTGTCGCAAAAAATACTTTCTTAAAAAACGTAGCAAGGTCGTATAACGAAACCATGTAAGTACAAATTTATAGTTAAATTTACAACCACAGTTACTGCAATAAAGCAGTCTTTCTTCTACTAATTAATTTGTAACCGATAAAGTTTTAAACTTAACTGGTGCACAAGATGAGCCATGGTATGGTCTATTTACTCGTACCAATTATCAAAGCACAACGTTTAGCTTGCCCAGTACATACTGTTTTTCATAAATGCAGCATATTGCATGCTGCAACCTTTTTATATGTACTATGTACAATGGTGATGGAACAGCATAGCAAGTTTCTGTTGTGAAGCTGTGCAGTTTTCTAAATATTTGGTAAGCAGAGCTAGGTGAATGAGCATGTTTTTGCAAACGGGCCGAATGTCTGTCCGTCTACATGTTTAAAATGTTATCTGAACGATGTGATGGGGTGCAAAGTTTTGTAAAAAGTTATCATAATCAAAGAGGACAAATGAATTTCGAGGAAGACAAACTTTGTTTTATATTATAAGAGAAGTATACAAAAGGGAATTATTATAATTTAAACGTGTTTTAGCACCATTATCAACATTTCAGCTTCGTAAATGTGATCGCTTCTGCAGCGAGGTTTCAAGATCATTTCCACGCAACTTTTATCATTGGATATATCTCTGCTCCAAGAAACGGGAATTAGAGAATCGTATAGCGTATAGCATTGTATGTGGCCAGTAGTGAGTCAGAGCTTTTTAGTGCATGAGGTTTGTTCTATTCTATACCCTGTCAATCATGTGCATGTTGTGATTTTTTAATGCATTGAAGTTGATGGGCCGTTCACAATGTACACACATTTCAAAGGAACCAAAACCAGCATAAATATATCTGTAGCTAGTTGCGTTTGTTTTAGGAATTGTTGCTGTTCTAAATAATATTCTTCAAAATTACCTACATGAAATCAAAAAGGCAGTACAAAAACGAATAAAAAATAAAGCAAAGACTGAACTGTATTTCATTCTGTTGAAATTGATTTTTTTTCTACCGACCAATGTATTTAAATGAGTGGAAACAAATCTAAAACTTTGACTATTGAATTACTTTATTTATTGTCAGCTTTGCTGCGTACTAAATTACTAACAAGAAAGCAAGAAACGAAAATTATCTACGGTAGTCCTAATATCAGCTAGAAATGTATTAATACCATTGATGGTGGGTAATCATTGAAAAATTATAACAAATTCGGGGCTGGAGAACAAATGAAATTAATCACAGGTGTAAAAGTATTTAGTTAATCAATTATTACCAGCCTGTTTACTAATAATCTTAAGTTAAATGAGCATTAACTATTTAAATAATGCATTTTTCGATTCAATCATATTTGCAATTGTTAGCAGCACGCGTGAGACTGTTTGTATTTGGCACTTTATAACTGCACCAACTTTTAAACACCAAGAATAGAAAAAAGGTAATGCTCAATCAGCAAAGCAAGTATCCAAGCGTTGTGTATCTTTGCGGTAAATGATTGCTAATAACGTAATAACTATTAAAATTATTTTTTAGCCATGAAGAAGTCATTCATAATGCTATGGTTAGGCCCAACGTCAGCAAACTGTGCAAAGTTTGCTTTTAAAAGCAAAAAAAATATATTTCAATCAAAATATATTTATTGCATCTTGATATGATTAAAAAAATGAAAATAGAAACAACATAATCATTACTCTGAATAATGCCAAAATCGATGAATATAATTACTGCAAAATCGAAAAGTCAGAATTAATCATCAATCTAATTAATTCTAAAAAATTAAAATGAAAATTAATCATCAGTCTGATGAAACAAAATCAGTTATTATCCAACTTTTGATTTTGCACGATTTTTGTAAAAAAAATTAAAAATGATTCAATTTTATTCAAACTCATTTCGCAATGTGAAACAACGCACTGATAAAACCATTGTTTACTAACCTCTGAAAAATCTTTTCATTTGAGCTAAAACTGATGACTATACACGCATTAGTATACAGTCAGATTCGAAAGTGGTGAAAATGTGGTAAGCAGCTTTCGGTTTAACTAGCGACATGCGGTTTGCGCAAAATTGAATCACTGACTCATAAATCAATAACTTCTTTACGTTTTTACCCATGATATAATCACTATTTCTTTTTTCCGTGTAGGTGAAACAGAACAACGAAAAATTAGAGTAGGCAGTCAGTTACTACAAACATATGTCTAACGTTGCTCAACGCTTTTTAAAACACGCTATCAGTCATCACCATTTTAAATTCAATTATTTATCGTTGCCGCTACCTTTAGTAGAAGTAATTTACAAAATATATGTCAAAGTCTAGCACTGAATGTAGAGGTGATAGCTTATTGTCGAGTCTAATCATCCGTGAATGGAAGTTATAAATTTTAAAGCCGTTGGTTATGCAGTTAACATTCATTGGAGTGGCACCTGAGCAGCTCAATCTGGCTTTGGCAAGGAGTCTCATAGGAAAACAGTATTGTGAATATAGAGGAAATAATCTTTGCGGTTTGCCGTTTGTGCTAGAAATCCTGTTTTTGTCAAATAATGTAAAGCAATTCAACGAATATATACATACATACTTTATGTCATTGTTTTAAACTTAAACTGATTTCCCCCAAAACAAACTTCAAACTACGAGTAAAAACGGTTGTAAAAGTTAGTTAACATTCATTTTAAATAATATGCTTTCAGGTTGATGCAGTACATGATGGCAGAAAATAATGCATACAATTTAGTTGCCTAACTTAAAAAAATGGAAGGTAATAAACTGTAAAAAAGATCAATTGTCTTTAAAATCAATTTGATTAAGTTGCATGCTTTATTTTATTTAATTATTATTTATTTTATTTTAAATTTTGCAAGTTTTAAAACAATAATTTTCATTTTGATCCACCAGCGTCATATTTTTCTAAGCAAACAAACTAAATTTAAAGTGGGTTGCAGTTGCAATGAACTAAATTCATAGTGCAGTGAATTTAAATTAAATTAAATTTTTCATGAACTGGCTTCGTACACTTTTTTGGTTTTATCATTATTCATTTTGTACCTCAAAATTGACTACGTTCAATGTAGGTTCTGTAAAAGGACGTGACATTTTCCACACGATACCATTTTCAAAGTACATGGGAGTTACTTGGATTAAAAAACATTCCAGTGAATTAGGCCATGTCCCCATTTTGCCACGTATAATGAAAGAATCTCTGTTTCTCGCGGCAATCGTGGTCAGGGCGAAATTGAAAAATTGCCGCTGTCCCTCAGTTCGGGGTTCTACACCAAAAATGTTTTCAGCAATGCTTTGCCAGTTGATTAGTTTTCCCTCGTCCCATTCAAACAATTGATAGAGAATAAAGTTTGAGTTAATAAAGGGTATCTGTTTTTCCCACATTTTATTGGCATCTTGAAAATTCTGGTGGTCGTACGTTGGATGATAAAGATGATGAATGAAATGTTGCTTCTGGAATATTCAATAACGGATATGTTTACAGCATTCAATTTCTGACCACCAACTCTAAAATTTTGCATCGAGGAAAGACCGCACTAGCACATCTTTGGTAAACTCACATATCTCGCGATGCTTCCATTTAATGATTGTGCTGGATTCCCTGCCAGAATAAAATAAATCTTACTCTGACTACCGCTAATAGCTTTAATCAACGCGTTTTCTTGCGATGCTTCCTTCCAAGGATTGTGCTGGAGTCCCTGCCAGAATAAAATAAATCTTACTCTGACTACCGCTAATAGCTTTAATCAACGCGTGGCTAAAACTTCCCCATATCACATCTTGGTATGTGAGGTAAATGTTCATCAGTAGAATTCCTTAAAAAATATTTGTAAAAGCCGATTATTTATAGATTAATGAATAGCTCTGCTATAGTACTATAAACAACCTTGGCTTATCCATCCAGAAAGATTTGCATAATTTTCTCTTTCCAACAGAGCATGAGGTTGAATACATACAACTCTGTTGTTGTGAAACTGGTCCACAATCTGAAGCTCAGTATTTAGGTGTTCCAGAACCATTTTTGTCGTCTCAACTTCTGCATCGTGAAGTGCATAACCATTTGAAATGGCTAGACCGGATGGAGTATGGAAAACCATCACAGCGCGAGTTTCTGTAATGGGAAAGTCCGTCATGAACCTAAATATATTTTGTCTAGTGTCGTCAGTTGTTTTCTCCCAAAGCTGAGCGTACACCTAAGGATCAGGAAACGTTCTAAGAATTCTGGCATCCATTTTTAATGAATACATATTAAAGCTGAACGTACACCTAAGGATCAGGAAACGTTCTAAGAATTCTGGCATCCATTTTTAAAGAAAACATATGGTAAAAAAATACCTCAAAAAGGTAAGCCAGAAATCCTTTCACTTGCAAGGATTGGTAACTTTCTGGAATACGTAAGCAAGAGAAAACTTCTGCGGCAGCATTTATGCAACTCGGCTGCTATTTAAATATATTAGTTGACAAAAAAAGTATTTATTAAATTGTATCAATTTATAATGTGCATATTACCATCTGCTGCTCGTACTGGAAGAATTCTGAAACCGGTTCCAGAAAAGACAATAAATTGTTCCACATGACCTCGTTATCGCAAAAAAGGAGAGGAAACATTTTTGAAAACTTGCCAGCATTAATCGCATTTTGATCAACGATTTTGTGCACAATCTCATCGATTGTTTGCTTTTGGCTAAATATGGATCTTAAAATTGAAGAAGCCATTGGAGAGTATGTTTGGATGGGTTTGAGAATTGTTGAACAATAATAAAAAAGTAAAATGGTTACCAAAAACAAGAAAATTTCGTTAAAATAAAAAAATGTTGATTGTTGATTATTTTACTTTGATGGTTGAAGAACCAGATATATTTAGTGACTGATGCATTTTGAATGCATGGCTGCATTTTTATATACCTTTGATACGTGTGTGTATTAATAGCACAAGTAAAAATACAGAGAATAAAGTGTATTTAAATTTGCGTCAATTGATTTAATCACTTACTGTCGTATTTAGAACAATGAAAAAGATCTAACAACATGAATAATCAATCACTTTGTTTGCATATGGTCAGTGCTGTCGCATTTCTAACAAGAGTTCACATAAATAAGCACATCATGTATTTTAAACTGAATACAAAACTGTTGATGACAAACATTGTCAGTTTGAGCTCATCAAAGGTATTTTTCTAATGGAAGTTGTATTTAAAACCATTAATGTAACGAGTATGTACTTAAAATAGTTTTTTTTTTTAGAAAAAATGCTCCAATATCACATGAAATTCATTTAGAATTGCGCAAAAACTCCCTGATAATGCCATTAATTACATTATTACTGACTTTTGTCATCTTTAATCTTTCAACTTTAGCTAAAACAATTGGTGACTGTATATTCGCTTGTGCACCCTGATTCGGTGAAAATGAGGTAAAGCCGTTTCGAGTGGGATTGGTCACAAATTCACAATATTTGGTGGTTTCGAATGGTAAAGCGGTGAATATCTAATTAAATATATGTGTATATAAGCATTTTAAATTCAATATACTGACGTTTTAGAGGAAAAGTACAGAAAAATATTCGTTAAATGACACTCTTATCTATGATTGCTTTTTTTAAAGCTAAAATGCTTTAAATCCACCCACGAGTTTGCCCAACATACTGATTAATGGTAATTTACCTTTAAAATTTAAAAAACTGTTTGTTGCAATTTCGTCATTCTTATGGTGCTAACGAGCCATTTTTGATTGACGTGCGTCAGGCGCTTTGCGCAATATTAGATTTTTGTATTTTGTTCGTCATCGTCATCGTAACCATTAATTTTTAGCATGTTCTTTTAATGAAACCAACTCTCTTGAAGCCAATTTCCATGAAACAGAAAAACTGAAAATTAGTCTTAGAAATAGCTTTCTGCAAGTGTATGTTGAACGTTTTATTGAAACGCATCATCAGCATTTTTTAATATCTAGCATTTTCCTGCTCACGCAGCCTAAGCTCTAGAACAATGACTTTTCTGTCATTTGGCATTTACTTTACGACAAATAAGTCACATTTTAAGCTGGCGTAATTGAGTCACCAGTAGGAACATTATCAGTATGGAATGAATGTGGCTGTTGAATAATGCTTAAATAACACAAATATCCTTTTTAATTAATATAAATCATGTTCATTATAACCTTTATAACATGTGGATTCTTGAAAAAATAGTATATTAATACATCATTGGGTAATGATGCAATCAAATTTAAAACGACAAAGTTGATTTGCGACAGTAGCATTACGTTTACGTTTTAAAGATGCATACTAGTAAGTGCTTTGTCGAAAAAATTGGTTGCAACCTGGTCCATACTTTATCTGGTGTGTGCATGCTTTTTTATCAAATGTCATCAACAGGGAAAAAGATCACATAATATGAAATGAAATGACTCATAGAATATATTTCAAGTACGATATGTTTTATTTGTAGTAATAATGTCGCAATAACTTTGAAAAATATATATGTTTACGCTGAACTTATTATTTTTAAATTTGTATTTCTAAATAGCACAACACGACTTCAATTTCGCAAAATTAGGGGGTAACGGCCAATTTGGTGTAGTGTTCAGCAGGTTGACTTCAGAGATTCGATGATGGTTTTTTATTCACCTCTCTCAATAGATTTATTAATTTTGTCACACAAATTAAAAGTTTCTCCTTTAATTTTATTCTATAATAACATATCACACTTACATTGACTGTTTCCTCCAGTTTATTGGCAGAGAATGAAGTATGCCACTACAGCCGTAACAATCTGTCCTCAAGTACCAGTAAGGAAAATAAATGTTTTAAATGTAAAAAATAAAAAGCATTTTTTTGAAAAGTAAATTACTCACGCTCCATAGCATTGAGTGCGTAATGGTGACAATATTGCTTCCCTTTATTCCAACGTTGTGACCTCCCAGCTCATTCAAGACAAATTCTAGTTGGTCTAGGGGGACATCCTTTCTGTTGACATCCTCTGCCAGCCACGTTCTTACAATATTCAACTAAAAATATATTTTTACGTAACTATTGTCTGGAAGCTGAAAACTTTTGAATTACAGATTAAATGACGTAAAATTTGGAACAAACCTTGATACAGATGTTTGCCGACAACAGAAATATACACGTTGAGATAGTAAAGGACGAAATGAAGGCGACAACACTGGTAAACTCTCCCTTTTTCACAACAGCATTCAATTTAGTTGCCTGATCCAATACAACATGAGCAATGTAAATGGTCAGCATAGATCCAAGTGCCTTGTTGATCAGGTTGCATAGCTTACGCACAAATTTATAATGTTCGTACACTTCAGACCACAACAGTTTTATTATTTCATTTTTAGCTTTTGCGTTTCTTTTGCTGCCGTATATTACTAGTACAGCGCCTTTTAGAATATTTGATGGCGTGGACTCTGGTGATTGTGTTGATTCCATTTGCTTAAGGTCGCTTTCAAGCATTTGGGAGAATTGAGAAACTGCTGTCCACGCAGTTAGAACCATCATTAGCAACGTAAGGTCGCGGTGTAACACAAATATGAACCTCTGTATGTAAGCAAGTGACATGAAAAATGCCAGGAAATGATCACTTGTTGACCATTGCGCTTTATCTACCATCGTGCTGCTATTGTCGTAGGGATTACTATTCAGGAAAAACAGGAAACCGCCGTAAGAAGGTAAATTACGATTCCAGTCAAGTGTTCCCTTTTCTGCGGATGTAGACAAAAGACGCTCGGTGATGCAGCTGTACAATGTCACCATTGTAAAAATGCAACAAGTTAGCCCTACTAGGCATTTTGATGTAATCTGAAATAATTTAAAAATATAATTTGAATACCGTATGGAAACATTCATGAATTCGATATTCTAGATTCTTACCCGAGAACATTCTTTCAGCAGATTATTTCGGCCTTCTTGGATGAAGTTTACAATTTCTAGGAACTCATTTTGATGAAATACGTATCTTTTAAGTGTTAAAAGGTGCACAGAGCTTTTGATAGCTGAAAGAAGAAGAGAAAATGTCTCTTTGAAACCTTTGATGCCTTGTAAAATCTGCAGATATGTTTTTCTGAATGTAGCGATATCGTAAACGAATCCTAATCCGTTTACCAATGTGTACAAGATGAGATGGACTATTTGTTTTCTAGCAATAAATTTTCCTGACTCTTTATTAAAACTAAAACGAAACGGCGTGCACAAGTGAATATAAGCAAATTGAAAATGGACTTCAAGAAAATTAGTTAAACGTCTAAATTTATTGGCGCGAGCGGTAGGTAGTACAGAATTAACAAGCTTTATTTTTGGAAACTTCATTGCTCTCTGTAACATGGCGTCCGATTTTTAGATTGTAGATTGGATTCCTAATCTTTAGAAATGTATCAACTTGGCATTGTCACATAACTTGTTGAAGCTTTCAAATATTAACATGTGTTGTGAGCTGACAAGCTTGCTAGTGCCTGTCTTTAGCTTTGAGTATGTATGAGAGTAAGAAACACGATATCCCTATCGTTTATTGCAAACTTTACTTAATTTGTGTATGCAAAGTGTTGGGTAGCCAACATTTTTTGGTAGCTGTTAAGTTATCGTGCAAAGATGGATAATCGATTTTTAAGAAAATTTAATTTCCATTTATAAGAACGTATGAGCCAGGAAGCCAGGTAGTATTATCTTCTAACAAGTAATCCCATCTTTATGGTTTTTCGATACGGAGAAAAGCTAATCACCATAATGTTCAGTTTTTTACGCTGGTCGAGGTGGTGTAAACCAAAATCCCGAATGGTGATCTGTGGGATCAAAAATATGGGCTAAACCTTAACTGGTGTGGGCGTATTCCTCAACTACAAAAGAAAACAATACACTGGAGCGCATACATACTCTTTCATGTAAAAAAATGAACTTGATTGTAAATTCAATTTGAATACAAATAAGGAAGCTGGGGAGCTAATATTTGTTACAGGAACCATCCCTAACAGCTTAAAATGAAATTGGATAAAGATCAACGCAGGTTTCACGCCCAATTGCTAAACTCGCCCAGTAAAGTTGCTTAAATAGTAGATTTATTTGATATTATTATATTTCATTATTATTTCTTTTAATTATCCATATTTGACAACTGCAAACTTTCTTATAATTGCAGTTAATAAAATCGTTGAGAACGTTGGATTATTGACTAGCACCTACTGGTTTGGCATACAATCGCACTCATTTAAGAAGAGGTAGACCGTTATGAGACCAGAAATGGCTTAGTCTATAATATCTAACGAGTTACATACAGAAAGCGTTTTTCAAAGAGTTTGCGAAATAAACTTGAAAACTTTGCATGGGTTGGAAGATATATTTCACTTTTCATTACGATACCCTTTGTTTTGCCCCAATTTTTCATACTATTCGGGATTTTGGCTTATACCAGCTTGACCAGCGTAAAAAACTGAACATTATGGTGATAAGTTTTTTTTCCGTATCGAATAACCACAAAGATAGATTTACTTGTAAGTTTCTTGTAAATTTTTACTCGCTCACTCTTAAATTGTCCCATGTGCAAAGTATTTGATATCGATCGTCGATATTTATCCGCTCGTTAGTTGTTTTGTAGTTTACCTCCCCGTTTACGTGTTAAAAACTGTTATTGGAATAAAATAGTTTTGTGTGTTTAGGTATTGTTGGCTTCCATGGTAATTAAGTTTTTGCAAACTGTATAATGAAAAAGTATTCTGTGAAAATTACTTTACAAAAACAACTAAAATTAGAGATGTTGAAAAGGTGCATACTGTATATTTCTACCATTTTTGTATTTATTAAAAACCCAAATTACGTTGCGCTTAGCACGGTTTTGATCATCTCTTTTACCTGATTTCATGCACTCAGACAATTTGAACTTTGAAGTTTCTTTGCCATGTCATCAGCTTGTGTGCAGATAGAAAATACAGTATTTATAAAATAGTCAATAAAGCAGTATAGAAGTTAAAATTTGTTTAAAATACAATTTTCTTCGATTTTCTTGACTAATTAGGTCATTTGGAAAGTTTCAGCAGTGTGTTCTAAAAATGATGTATAGATATAGTACTCTTAAAAATTTGCAATGGTTATAATTTTCAAATCAGCTGTAATAAACTTTAGTGTTATTAAAAATTCAAAACAACAAACGAATTCCTAATAGGAGGAGAAAAAACATTTTCCCCGTTGAAACTCTGTTGTACGGGTAAGCGTGTAGGAGGGGAATAAGTTGTCTGATAACACCAATATCACCGTAATTTACAGTACAACACGTTCGGAAAAGAATCATTGGACTCGTTCGAATGAAAAAATCAGCATTCAATTTTTATGGTGCATTTTTTGATATAATAAATATAAAAGTGTAAAAAACTCCTAATTTCCAATGTAATATTTTAATATATTACCAAAGATGCAAAAATCACAGCGGAGTAAATTAAATCGTGGCTGCTCGGAAAAACGAAATGTCTGAAATAAAAGACGAACAACATGAAAGATGCGTCTTTGGTTCATAACGGTTATTGGTAAAACGCTACTGGGTGCAGCAAACCTTCAGGCCCCAGTTTCATATCCAAATCTTCATTAATATTTAAGCTCATTTTTTTACACTTTAAAGTATTTTGTAATTGACAATGCACGTTGATACTTGATACTGATATTGGCTGTACTTCTGCCGTGCTTACATAAATTCTCTTTCGCAGATAAAGCTTAAAAACCAAAACGAATAGTAATGGACGTAAAAAGGAAAAAACTGCCAACAAACAATCTCACAAATGCCAAAACGTTTATCTGTGCCCTGGGTTTTGTAAAATTTAAATTACGATGAACTCACTAAAGCTTGCTCATCACGTCTGAAGGTTACTTTTTCTAAATTCCATTTGCTTCATAAATGAAAGCGGTACAAGGTTGCACATTATAATTTTCTGATGATTGTAGTGACAGTGGCAACTCGGATGAGCATAATGTGAATTTCCTGTCCTTTTTGTAAAAAGATAAGCAAGCAATAATGAGCAAAGAAACTGGTTTCGGGTCAAATTATTCAAAACAGAAATGGTACCAGTACATATACTATATATACAATTTAAAGAATTCGTTCCCTCAAATGAAGCAAAAATGTGTAGCAATACAATATAAAGATAACAAAGCTATCATTTATATGAAGTTATTGTGAATCAACATTTTTTAATGTGTTAGTAGAGTTAATGATGATAATTTCATTAAACGTATTCCAGGAAAAAGAAAAAAACAAAACCTTGCAAATATGTACCTACTCACCTTTTTAGTATGTTTCTTACTTTATTAATTACACAAAATGTAATCAAGGAACAAGACAATGAAACTTTAAATACCGATGCATGAATAAATTTTATTGTTTTAAACAAAAATTACATTTCATGTTGAATATACTAGTGAACTTGTCACGGTGGCATGTGTTTAAACGTGTTCGGTAAATTCGTATAACAGAGTTCCTATAATGTACATATTCTTAGACGGAAGTTCTCATAATAGGTTTATATTCATAACGGCTCAATTCTCATAACTGGAATTTTCGAATACGT
>JAANSP010002702.1:0-12377 GCA_036850745.1 Homidia socia | reverse complement strand
AAAAATACTACGCTGCTCTGTTCTGCTTTTTGACGCTGCTGCTGAGCTGAGAAGACTTGTGCTGCTGTTACTGCTGTAATGCTGTTATTATTATATCTCCTCACTATTTGACTACACATTTATATTCAATACGACCAGAACCAATATTGAATATTATTACCAACCAAATCTGTACTGTTGCCGTTGTGCCGCTGTTGTGCACCTTCTTTATTAATGCAGTTGCTCTGTTGGCTAAATATGTTTGTTGGAATGTTGAACAAAACTTGAATTGCTATCTGGTGTGGTGATATTCGGTTTTATCTGGTTATGAGACACTCGTTTCAGCGTCAACATGAACCATTGAATAATATCGCCACACATCTCCTCTCAAACACTAGACTAGGTGTGTGTTCGTTCAAACACTACTCACTCAGGAGAAGTTCGTTTTTGCTTGGGATGATGATAATGTTACGGAAAAAAGCTGGCGACGACCATCATCATTTATGATAGTGAGAATGATTTACCATCGTAAAATGTAAAAAAAATACCAGCAAGACTTCAATAGATTAACTATTATTATAACGCTGCTGAGCAAGTATGGTATATAAAAATATACTTGAATATACCTACACGAACAAACTATTATGCACGATCATGATGATGACAAAATATACTTAATGTACATATTTATTTTGGTGAGGATCATCAGTTGATCATATGATGATGGTGTTTAAAATATTATAACAAACGAGTTATTTCCGTGAATGNATGATGATGACAAAATATACTTAATGTACATATTTATTTTGGTGAGGATCATCAGTTGATCATATGATGATGGTGTTTAAAATATTATAACAAACGAGTTATTTCCGTGAATGTAACCAGTTAAAACCCCAACACACCAAGAGGACAGCGAAGAATACTTGTTTTACTTATCAAAATATTGAAGTTCAAATTGTTATTGTTGTTATAATATTATGATGACATTAGATATGCATACAAAACAACGAGTCTTTTTTAAACTTTGCTCTATCTCCACCTTAAATTTATTGTATGGATGTACGGTTTAAAAAATATTATAATGCTATAAAAATAGGAGATTGGTAGGTATATAACAACATACATTTTAAAAAGCTAAACAATTCTATTTTGTGTAAAAAGTCATCGAAGCGCAGTGCAGTTAACATGGTGCTAATATCTAGCTAACTCTTACAACTTTCATTGGAGTTTGTTTTCAAACAAAATACATGGTGGGAGTGCGCGCACGTTAAAAAGCATATACATAATTAAACTACACTGATGAACTTGTCCATACTACCTTCAACCGTCTGGATTAATGAGTGTCGACATCAAAACAGTATTGTGTAAAAAAAATGTTGTCACATTCAAGGAAAGTTGGCTTACAGTGAAATAGTTACTGTTAGTTTAGCAGAAACACTCTTGGGCTGCGGCTGATCTGCTACTGAATGAGGATTGAAACTAAAAGACACGCTAACATGATGAGGCAGATCCCTCATGCGTTTATTGCCAGAGATTTAGGTAGGTCTATTATTATATTTGAATGTGATAATGATTATAATATGTTGATGATTGTGACATGCCTAAATATTTATTATATTGAAACTATATTACATTCTCTCTCAATATACCGATTGCCTAATGTGTTGTCTCTACAAGTATACGCTGGTGTTGATAATAATACTTTAAAAATCCAACATCACATGTCAAAATATTCCATCTCCCACTTTGAAAAAAGTTTGTATTTTAAGCAAGAGAACATTTGACGGTTTTTGTTATATAAATACAACGAATAAGTGCTGGCATTTCTTGCATATATGTGCATTATCTCTTCTTTTTTTTTACATAAATTCATGTTGGTTCATTGACTGACAACTGAGTTATTGAAGTACAGCATACATTATCTCTGCTCTCTCAATTTTCATACATTAAGTTGAAAATTTATTCAGTGGAAAATTTCCATTCGACCGTCGTCAGAAAAATATTAAAATGTAGTTTGTCAAATAATGGATTATCAATATTTTATTACTTGAAAAGCTCCGCCTTCCCAACCTCCTCGTGGTCTTACCTCTTTTATTAAAAAAAATTGAAGCGTTCATATAATAATAATATTCTTTTTTGATTTACCATGTTTCTAATCTGCTATGTTTGTCAAAGAAAACGCTTGCTATAAAACCCACACAGCTCAAAGTAGACCAAACAAATAAATATTATATTCCTTAGTTTGACTACTCTGGTTGACTGGTCATATTATTTTGCATGACACGGAGAAAGGTGAAATGAAATAATACTCCTGTGCTTTGCATCGGGGTCCCGTCAAGCATTTTTTTCCCATTTTTGATGAAAAAACCTATCCTTAAGTAACGCTTAAAGTTTAATTCTGCACCAATTATAGAACAACTCTTTGTACAGTAGCTGCTCCAATTTAGAACCGATCGGACAAGATGTGTATACTTTTCATGAGCTTTATCAATGAAACTCCATTGTACGTGCTTGTAATTAATTAGTGGGGAAAGCAAAAATGCGTCGTGTAATTTACCATTTAGCAATATTGCCATTTGCCATTATCGAAATTGGTAGCTAAAAATAAGTAAAAGTTGAATAGCTTATTTTCATTACAATTACACGCACACACACAAAAATGTATGCATGTCTTTCTTTGTACATACACAAAAACAGAATATTATATAAAGGTAGTTTACAGTTGTTGTTTTCTCAGGACTACTACAACCACAATTCGCTGTTGTTGTGTTGTGATGTATACGTTGGCCGATAATAGTACATGCACAGTTTATTTACCTTATGAAAGAACGTGGAAAAAGTCATTAATGGACTCTATTTTTACTTTGCTGGGAACTGTGAGTAGTTGGGGTAGATTATATATGCCCTATCATCATCTGTATTTTTGTACTGTTTTACGTCACTTGATGTCATCAAAACTTTCGGTTTCAACAGTATTAACCTATTGTCAAATTGAGCCAAAAAGTTGCCCAATGTGGTATCGTACACTGGATGAAAAAGAAAACTGTAGATCATTATGAATTGACGTAGATTTCAAGGCAAACAAAAGCAAACATGATATTACGACGATACATATCCATTAGTCTTTTATACTCCATACTCTGTAATAGTGAGTGAGTGGTGTTTTAATATTGTCCTGTTTTTAGAAAACAAAGACAAAGTAAAGCAATAATTGTGTTTTTAAAAAAGAAACCTTCTTTTTGTGTTGGTTCTTAATGAGGCATACATAATTATAACTAGTTAAAGTTAGTATAATAAATATACACAGCCAATCAATACTTTTTTGCAATTTTATGGAAATGATTCAAGGCTTGTATAGGTTTTAGCATTTTGTCGGTATGATGATACATGTCAAATGGAATAACCACAACTTTCAGCCCGGCAGAGCATATTATCGCATTAATTTTAACGAACGACAAAGCACAGTCGTCGTTAAATAAGCTGACAACCAAAATTTTAAAGTGTGTGTGGTGAATGTGGTGAGATTACATATACATTTCGGGCTTTCTGAAGTAAACGTGGATATTCCATATTAGGTTTAGATGAATAATTAAAAATCTTTTGCGGGTAAGCAGGAGTGTTGAAATTATATGGTCTACTCTACTAAGCGAGTGCTTTTTGTTATTTAGTCATTCTTTTGGATGAAAGAGGAAAACTGGGGTTTTACAAATAAATATATTATGTCCCAATATCAATAAGTTATGTTTATATTTCGTTCTTGTACGAAAATATGACCCTTTGGCGAACCAAATGCACTAGCAAGGAAATAAATAATTTATGGTATAATGATTTGTATGAGCCAAAATCAGAGGAAAATCATTTAGAAAATTTCTCTATTATTAATGGTTATTACGAAAGATTGCGGAAAGTGGTAGTCCCACTTCCTCTACGTAACATAAATACGAAAACAAGTTGACGAGCGGGCGTTCCAAAATTTAATTTCGAGTCCAACTTGCCGACGACATCATCTTTGGGGAATATCACATAATGTCACACCCTGGCTCTAAATAAACATTATTTTTATTTCTTTACATCATCAACTGGACTACTTTCAACTAAAATGCAATTATATATATTATTATTACTTAGTATTATATGTTTCAAGAGATGATTCAGAATTTTTTTTAGATCACTGAGCGTTTCTATTAGCCTAAATGAATGACAAAATACATGTACAATAATAATAGAACCCACGTACCAACTCAATAGCAAATGAATTGCATGAGATCATGATGATTTCATCATCATATGGTACAGATGATGGCACTGCGTGGCAATTCATTGACCTTCGTAATTTCATTTTAAATGATACTTTCGGGAGACATTAGAGACTATGGCAAAAGTTATCTAGAAAACCATCAAGTTTTTTTCACTCAAGAATTGTATTTCATGTATGGAAAAACATGCGCATGCATATGATTATGAATACAAGGAAAGGATATCTTACGCGAGATAAATGTTAAGATAACCATGCAAAATAGCGACGATATTTGACACGCATAAATATCCTAGGATCATGTTCCGTTTTGTTTCCACATTGACTCCATTTACTGGTGCCACCTCCTCATGTTTACTTAAACGTGTTGTTTGCTCGTGTAGTCTCACATATACTTTTACTAACGGTCGTGGTAAAAATGAAACTAAATAAATGGTGAAAAAGTACGGGAACATGAAATAAATGTCTATATATGTAAGCAGCTATATCTATAGACTACCAAATTACATATTTAATAATAATACACATATGCTGCGGTTTTGTTGTAGCACGTACAAAACAATTATTATTGCAAATGCCCTTTTTGTCACTTCCCCTGGAAAGTGCTGTCGCAAATTATAATACGCCACAATTTCCCTCGCCTATAATAAATGAGTCGACATTAGTTTCGACGCACAGTTTTTCTTATATACCCGTCACCGTCATTACACGTTCCGTTAGTTTTTCTCTAGAAGTCGAATACTTCCAAAACTCTTTCCTGACTGTCTTTAACACTCAATAAATGACAAGAAAATATTATAGTCTAGTTTTCTGGTAGTTTTCGAATCCAGTTTTTTGTCTCTCATCATCTTCTTTAGTAGACGAACATGATCTCATTGGATTTTCCTGACAATCTTGATAATCGGTGCCAAAATTAAAGTATGGCTGTTCAGTGACCGACTGATGTGTGAATATTCAGTTTTATACACTTTGTTTATCTGATGGTGTATGTGCAAGGAACACCACCACAACAAACAAATAAGCCATCACACATGTATACAGTCAATTCATACATGACACGGCGTCCTCGGCTGGGTTTGTACGATATTTATATATTAAACGTCCATGTCTTTAGTTTAGTAGAAAGCGTAATTTTTGAAAGTGGTTTTACCAGGAAAAGATTGGCATTTTCAGTTGAACCTGCAAAGTGTTCAAATCATGTAAGCCTTGCTGCTCAAGGATAAAACGTGTTGAACATTAAATGTTGGTTCTAGTAGACCCGAGCTAGATTCCTGCTTTTTAAAGTTGACAAAAATTTACAAATCTAAACATTCCCAGGAATTTGAACGGGTCGGTTCTCCTTAAAAGTACGCAAAATACAGTAATCTTTAGTGAGAATCTAGAACGTTTTTATAAGTAGGGCTGATTTGCATAAAACCTAACCAAGCAGCCTCACTTTTGGCCCACCCATCATCGATTTGGAAATGGTGGATTGGCGTGTTCGTGCCATTGTATTTCAGTGAAGGATCATTGCGAAAATACTTTGTGATCTTTTTCAGAAAAGTATGTTAAAATTATAAAATCACGTATTCCTATTATATAGGTAAGCAAAAAAGTCTAGAATAGGTGTCAAGGAAAGAATTGATTTACAAACGGATACATACATATATAAATTCCATATGGAAGAACAAAAAAGCAAATTATATTGCAAAGCAGTTTCACGTGTAAATAATTTTACACTAATTTTGTGTTTCATTTATTCTCAAAACTACTAAACTACATCTGTGGTTAACACATTTTTTTCTGGAAAACTAGTTTTCACGATAAGCTCCAAAAATATCGCAAGTCCACTTTTTTCTCTAGCGCTTTATTCACAAACAATAAAAATAGAATTTGCATTAAGTATCGGCCAGCAACCTCGTCAAGGTTAAATAAGTGCCAGCAAAAACATCCACCATCTAAAATATACTAGAGCATGTGGCAGCAGTAAAATATCTATATATATATTATTATTATTACTATTTTATATTATGTTTTATTTTATTTTAATGCTTAGCACTTTTTTATGTGGACAAACCTATAAAAATAATTTTATGTGCTTATGTGGGTATAGTGCAACACATAATTTCTCCTTTGTTGGTTGCTTTTGCTATCATGCTCCCTCATTTGGTGTGTTGTATGTATGCTGGCAAGCGATTGTGAAAGTAAAGTGGCGTTGGTGGTTGGTGGGCAGCAGTAATAAATACCAGCAGCATGCAAAGTAAATTGATCCAGAAATAGATTATGGCGTGTGTGCCCAAGAGTTTGCAAGAAAAGTGGCACATGTACATATATTATGTACCTTCACGTAGTAGCATTCAATATAATATGTATTGCTTGTACATAATATTAGAATGTTTGTCTCGGCAGAGTACTTATGACATGAATTGAATATAATGTAGTAGTGGTGTGTTTTCATTCTCAGAATCTATTATTGTTATTATTCCATTAAAGATATAATATCCAGTGCTTTCTCCAATTCGGAAATTACTCTGAAGGAACAGCAGTGTGTGGTGGTTCTTGATTTGAGCTGTCTAATTTTAGGCCTCTTATCGCCACATGTGTATGTATGTTGATATGTTGGTGGCATTACAGGTCCTTTTATTCACTTGTTTGTTTAAGCGCAACTGTATATTACTATACTACCACAAGCAGTGAGTTTTTGCACTCAAATGCATTGGCATATAACTTGGGTGGTGTGAGTATGATTAAGTCCCTGCAAAAGCTGGAGGTTTTGGTTTATGAGGGCAAAAAATGGCTTTGGCCGGCGGTCCATGAATGTAAAAATAAACTTTTGTGTTGGTTATAGCATACCTTCATATTATTTGTCAAAATTTCCTTTTTAGCAAAACAGCAAAGTTGAATTCTTGTGCCGAAAATAACCAAATTTAGGTTAGGTGCCCACGTACATGACCGTTTGAGATGTTATGATTGTTGTGGGAGCTTAAAATTAACTCTGGAAAATGATTTATTTCTCTTGAATGCCAAAATCCACACGGGATAAAAATAACCGTAAGGACGTAATGAGCGCTTTTATACTGGAGCATAATCCTTGAGTGGTGGCGAGAGAAAGTTTATATGCAGGCTGGTTGGAGAGCGTTGTCAATCAGTCTTTAACCAGAATTCAAAGCGGCCAAGCAAGCTATTATTATTATTAACATCCATCGCGCACACAGTGGTGAAAGCATTTTCTTAGTATTCTCTTTACTGCTGCTACTGCAACAACTACTCATTTCAACGCTGTGAGCTTTTAGCAGCCAGTTTTAGCATCTTGTTCTCCAACAAATAACACATCTCTTCATTTCTTTCCCATTAAAATATCGTGCTAGAGTTTCAAAGCTCTTTCAAGCAGTGATTAATTTATATCTTGTATATTGCCTTCAAAGAGAAACGTTAAAAGGTGGTAGCATATATCATATAATTAATATGATGAATTCAACAATAGTGGTATTATTATTAATATTGTGGCAATATTGAAGACTCACTTAATACGAAACTCATGTAAGCTCACACAAAGGTTTTCTTGATATTATAACTGTATACAGTCAACGTACATTTCATGTCTAGGTACAATTCGCTAACCACCACCGCAATCAGGTTGACAAAATGGTTAGGCAAGGCAAGTGGGAAGCAGAGAAAAGTAGCTGTCTGTGCTGTAGGGATTTTTTTCTGTCCAACCAACCATGGTTTACAGTGCATTAATAATTAATTTTGCTCTTTTTCTCCATTCGAATATAATACCAACCAAAAATACAGAGCAATAATAATAACAAAATACGTTATATAGCTATTTATTGCACATTGATGAATTCTAATAGGCAAGGCAAGTGGGAAGCAGAGAAAAGTAGCTGTCTGTGCTGTAGGGATTTTTTTCTCTCCAACCAACCATGGTTTACAGTGCATTAATAATTAATTTTGCTCTTTTTCTCCATTCGAATAATACCAACCAAAAATACAGAGTAATAATAATAATAACAAAATACGTTATATAGCTATTTATTGCACATTGATGAATTCTAATAATGTCAAACCCACTTTTCACCATTTACTGCACTATAAAAAGAGACAGGCAAAAAAACAATTTGTTCATCGGGGGAAAAGAAAGAAAGCTGAACAGCACAACATTATATTTTTGGTGCATGTGTGATGGCTGTAGCTGAGTGAGCTCATTCATAATTAAATTACTTTGGTGGATCCTCTTTTGTTTTTGCCTTTCCATTGGTTTAGAGAGCCAGCCGAGCACACAAAAATGACATTATAAATACTACTACTGCTATATTAATACCACCACTGATAATAATTTATTTATGAAAAAAGTGAGTACGTGCTTAAGGAGATGGCGGAGGAACACACAAGTAGATATGATGGTGGTTCTATTTGTACCTCAGTGTTGTTATCTATTTTATCATTATCGATATTCTATCAAGGTTATCATAAATAGGATTAGTATGCCTATATTCATAAAGATATATATAGAGCGCATTGCAACATCGAAACTGCACATGTTTTTGATTTTCTGACTGAATCATCATCATGGGATATTTTAGATGAGAGGTGGTTGTCGTATTATTATTCTTATGAGTAGAACCTGTTCAAGTTTATTATTTTTGAAGTAGTTTCTCAGTGTTGTAAAAACGCCGTTGTAGACATGTGTAATTAGTAAGGATTGAAAAGCATATAATTTTACAAGTATGGTCAGTATTGAGTGTTGAAGCGGGTGTTTTTTAATAGTGTTTAAAGTTTGAACATTTTCTGGCACGATTATTTTTTTAGTAGAACCTGTTCAAGTTTATTATTTTTGAAGTAGTTTCTCAGTGTTGTAAAAACGCCGTTGTAGACATGTGTAATTAGTAAGGATTGAAAAGCATGTAATTTTACAAGTATGGTCAGTATTGAGTGTTGAAGCGGGTGTTTTTTAATAGTGTTTAAAGTTTGAAAATTTTCTGGCATGATTATTTTTTGTCTCTACCTGAAGCCAGTTTAGTCAGTTTTATAAACGAAAAGTTACCAAACTTGCCACAAAACTTTGTGTAATGAAGAACAACGCATTTTTGCGAGTAAAAAGTTTTAATTTAGGTTTCTGTGTAATTTACCATGATTTCAGAAATTAGAGGCGACACAGATCTAGGGAATAGTGGTGGGGGAGGGCCTGTCCTTCTCCGTCGAGTTCCTGTTGTTAGTGAGGTCTAACGGCGCTCCAGGCCAGACTCCACCAAACGGAGTAATCCCGTCAGATATCGCAATGATGGAGCCACTTCTCCAGGATCAAGCGTTCCAGCAACAAATACTTCAGGTAAACAATGATGAATTGTAATAATTTAATAATTCATTTCCAAATCGTGTGCAATTACTGAGAAGAAAGATTTTTTATCAATATAATAGTATATTCTTCTTGTACTTTTAAAAGTATGAAAAGAAAGAAGCCATGTTTCAAGAATAATGATTGATTACAATTTTTTTCTTTCCAATTTTCACAAATTGAAAATGATAATGGTATTAACTTATCGCGTGTCTTTAATGTTTCAGCTTAAACAAGAGCAGGAGCTACAACACCAAATGCTCTTGCAGCGGTTCCAAGCTCAGAGACAACAGTTGGTTCAGGCACATGAAAAACAGATGCAACAAAGACTGAAGGTAAAGAAAATTCACAACAAGGATTTTTACATTTATATAGCTTTTTGTCAAACTCGACGTAGAAACGGTTGAGCATTTTATAGATAATATTGAAGCATGTGAATTACCTATCTCTACTTACATTTTACTACATTTTCATAAATAATCAGTTAATTCCAATATTTAACTCATCCCACAATCAGCTCTTTTTGAGTGGGAACCCACCCGACTTTACTTTTTCCCGTGAAATCCTCTCCTAACCAATCCAATCCTCTCTCTTTCAGCACCTATCTGTTTCTTCCCATCATCATGAACACATATATTATATCAGAGTTTTATGTCTTTTTTGCAATTTCCTTGTACTCAACTCTTGTCAGCGTCTGTTTTCTAAAGTAAACTGCTCCATAACATCAATATTCATAATAATGAGACCCAAAAATAGGAAATGTTTCAAGGTTGTATGCTCTAGTGCTACTGCTCACTGTATTTTTACACGAAAAAAGAGGTGTACGGAGGAGTAGAATTTCGCATTACTTACTACTACACATACGACATATATAATCATCATTCGTACAAAGATGCTTTTTAAGAAGCCATCAACCAACCAGCCTTCGTTTCTTCTTTTGTAGTATTCACGCACGAGCTCTTGACATGATTTTTTGTTTATTACTATTACATACAGACATGCTACGTGTGTGTTTATTTGGCCAAGTCATGTGAAAGACAATAGTAAAGTGAACAAAGGAGGGCAAGCTTATTATGCTGCTGCTGGGAAAATAACGCGCTTTCTTTCAATCTTTCAAACCGACGAAATTACTAGATTTATTCAATCAATAATCAATCACTTTCGTCATGTCAGAAAATTTAAATTATTTGCTGATTGAATATTTTCAACTTTTCCAATTTTGTGGAAATTTGACCTTATTTTGATGTTATATTAATAATGGTAATAACACTCCTACTCATGTTAGTTTTAATTAAATGAGAGAAATGGGAAGACTGTAAAGAAATAAAGTATAAGAAATTTTAATCCTCTAAAAAAGAAAATTATTTGGGGCAATATAACATTGATAGAATAATGTGTGATTCATTGGGTGGAGGAATTCAATACTTTTATCTCGATGTGGGCAACTAAAAAAATAATGTTGGAGGAAAATCAATAATTTTTCATTGAGCACTTGGGCAGTTTCTGTTGTTTTACTTTTATACCAAGTTTAACTGAGCTGTTGATTTCATCGTGTTCGTTTGCCTGCCCTGGCAGCAGCTTTAATTAGACATTTTGAAAGCTTAATAAACAAGGAATATTTTTCGAAATTTGAACGGGCTGTCATTGAATTGTAATGAGCTTTTTCACAAAAGTAATTTTAGACTAGAACTAAAACTTGTACACGTCAGCGAGGTAGATTTTGATTTTTGTCATGCAGCTTTATTATAACCAATTTAACGCTCTTGTTGTTTTCCTGTTTCTTGCCCTTTATTTTCGTACTTTCCCCGCCAGGTTATCATCATCATTGGTAAAAGCGTAGGTAAAAGTTGTAGGGCTTCATTAGTTTTGCAGACAATGTTTTTTGCTTTTCCTTTCCATTTTTTCTTGGTACAACAGGAGTTACACTGAATTGGAGTGGCTGTTTAGTTTTTTTCTATTGTTAGAAAACAGAACTACATGTAATTGTAAATCCAACTCTGTTTACTTCTTGGAACGTCCATCCGCATTATTCACCCAATGCAATGGTATAATGATTTCGTGAAAAGTAATGATAAACTGAGAAAAGAGCAGATGTCAACAAGCATTTTTTGTAATAACAGCAAAAAAAAAGAAAATAAGATAAACTTCCTATATTTTAGTAGAAAATTTACCAAGGGTTTTCAGCTAATGTAAACTAATTATTGCAGTATTATCATGTTTGAGATACGGAGAAATGAACTCATAGACTCAAGTTCTACACATAATATATTAGGAAAATTAAGTAGAAATCATAGTGGTTAGAAAAGATGTTTTCCTGTAGTTGAAGTGAAAAATGTTTTGTTGTTAAGAGTGTCATAATATAAAATTATGTTTCAGTGATTTGATGGGCACGTTTTCCTTTCATGCTATTATGGAAGCTATGTATTCAAAGTAATTGCTTGGGTAAATAAAAAAGGAATCATAGGTTCTGCAAGTTGTTAAATTGATATCCTTCACTAGAAAAAATAAAATCAGCAAACTATGAAAACACGGTTTTTTTTCTTCCAGTAAGCCGATTAGAGTATTGCTGTGAAATCTTACTTGCTTAGAAAGATTTAATCTTATTTGAATGATTCTAACTTGTTTTTTCTTTGTGTCACCAAGAAAGTAAGAGAGCAACAGCCATCATAAACTTTCTCCATATAAATGTGTAAGAATAATATTCTGGTTGACTTGCTGCGTCTATATTGCTCATTTCACGTTTAATAATGTTAATTTTTCTTACAAATTGACTTTTACATGCAGAATATATTTGCTCCAAAAAAGTGGTACTCCAATTTGTTG
>JAANSP010002701.1:0-12380 GCA_036850745.1 Homidia socia | reverse complement strand
AATTATATACAATATTTTATTATATGTACTGCTCAAATGTTTTCTAGAATATCAAACGCAATTTGATTTTCATGTTTTCAGCTATTGTAGACGTAGTTTATTAGACAAGGCGGCTGATAGCCGAACGCTGCAGCAGCAAAACAAAAAATAGCAGGTAAAGAACTTTTAAAAAGTCAGCCATCCGTAAAGCAATAAGTTTCATGTTAGTCTAATGGTGAATATTATTCACAGAAGTGAAATACTTTGCAGGATGGATGGAAAGAGTAACTATTACATCACGGCATAAAACAAAAAGAAACAGAATTTGCCATTAAACGAACAACTCATCATAAACTTCAAAAGTAATATGTACACCGGACGGCTCACACAAATTTTTTAAAGTTCATCGTGGTGACGTGGTTTCCGCTTACATTACACTCCATCATATTATGTTTTTATAACGGGTATGGTAAAGGCTATATATAGTTAGGGAGCGTGTATGGAATCTGATACCCATCACCATTAATTTTACAACATTTTTTTGTTTACTATAATATCAGGTAGGCGCGTATAGGTCACACGTTACTTTCTGTAGTTCGAAGTGTTCACTACTACTTTATTGCAAGAGAAATCCTTAATTCAATCTTTTCCTTCCTTCACTTACTTTTTTTCTTTTCTTTTCAACCCCCTGTCGTACTTTATGCTCGACCTAATAAAGCTGTTAAGACCTTTTATGGGAGTCGTTTTGGTTTGAAACTACCGACATTGCCGAGAAAATTCGCTGTTGGGAACATCTTAATTGGTTTTTCCCTACCCTTATTTCATAATATTTTAGCGTTTTGGATAACAAAACATTAAATGAATACACAAAATGTACATCATCATCAGAAATAAAAATAATATATAGTGCATATGCACAGGCAGTCAAGCTACTTTCTTGAACCAAACACAGGAAGACCTGTTTCATTTAATAAAGCTGAACATTATGAGTCATGTACAACAAGAAGAAAAAAAGAAGAGAAGTACCCATGCATATTTTTCATGACTAAATTGACTTTCACCCGTGTAAGTACTACATATTAAACGTTTTTTTCTCGTTATATACATTCATCTTCTTGGAACACTTTCACTTTGAAAAAATTGCTTTCTCTCTTCGTTCATTTCATTTAATAAGTACCCATGCATATTTTTCATGACTAAATTGACTTTCACCCGTGTAAGTAGTACATATTAAACGTTTTTTTCTCGCTACATACATTCATCTTCTTGGAACACTTTCACTTTGAAAAAAATGCTTTCTCTCTTCGTTAATTTCATTTAATCTCAACCCATTCTCTTTGCCAGTTGAGAGTTTGATGAAAACAATGTCGTCACATATTTTTATTATGATAAAAGATTTCATCTACATCATACATACATTCTTTATAAAGTCGTTTTATTAGTGTGACGCAAGTTAAACGATTTTAATGTTACGTATGATTTCTTCAGGTTTCAATATAAAATTAATGGGAGACACTCATTCCTTTTCTTTTTGGTGGCTTCACACTACAAAGACCTTTGCATATACTCATTTGAATACATATAACCAGTACAACAGAACCTATCAAATCTGTGAGGAGATGTTATTCGCGTACAAATAATGTGCAAGCTTGCACTACTACCATCCAATTTCTCCTACCCTAAAATATTTATTATTAACGTCTCCACTGATGATTCTTTCATAATAAAGCATGAGTGAGTCTTCTTTTGATGGAAAAACTCATTCATGGAGAAAGCACGGGAAATCAACGGAGAAAACGGAAGTTTGAGTTTATTGCCATGCTGCTCGTCGTTCTCCTTACTTTCTCAAACTTGTGTATTTGCTAATATGTATAAGGCTTCAATGATTGCTTACTGTTAATTCAACATGTCCTCAATACTTTTTATTGTGTTTGCCTTCCATATAATAAAATCCTTTTATACTGACTTTCAAACTACAGAAAATTTAGGGAGACAGAATAATCTTCTATTTTATATAAGTTTTCTTATTTTCCAGTAATTTAATCAATGCAAAATTATATTATAGGTTAGGAATTTATGATGTTATCACCGCAATCAAGAGAAAATCGAACACCCAAAAGTGATAGGAGTGATAATTTTTCGTGTATTCAATTAAAGTTAAAAGCCTCAAGTAAATGAATAAACAAAAAGACAGGAGAAACTTGTGTAAATTCGTTAACTCTTTGATACATGCTATACAATCGTAATAAAATTTCAGCCGTAGTGGTAGTAGCGATAATACAAAAGCTCGCATATACCTGATATATAGAAGAAAGCGTGTGTAGTAGTTTTGCAATTGGAGTGATAATTTTTCGTGTATTCAATTAAAGTTAAAAGCCTCAAGTAAATGAATAAACAAAAAGACAGGAGAAACTTGTGTAAATTCGTTAACTCTTTGGTACATGCTATACAATCGTAATAAAATTTCAGCCGTAGTGGTAGTAGCGATAATACAAAAGCTCGCATATACCTGATATATAGAAGAAAGCATGTGTAGTAGTTTGCAATAGATAGCTTGAAGAATAATAAAAATAAAATATATATGCTGTGTGTTTGTTCCTTTTCTCTTCTCTCCTTTTCCTAGCCACTTCCTCCTTTCTTCATTTTTGTTTTGCAATAGATAGCTTGAAGAATAATAAAAATAAAATATATATGCTGTGTGTTTGTTCCTTTTCTCTTCTCTCCTTTTCCTAGCCACTTCCTCCTTTCTTCATTTTCGTTTCCTGCATAATACACACAGTGTAAATCTGATGTCTCAAAAGTTACAAAAGTAAGTAAATTTAATTTCCGGGTTTGTAGATTCAGAAAATGAGATCGATCGGTATTCTCATGGGAGGAGAATAAGAAAGGGAACAAGACGGAGAAGCAAAATAGAGAAAAGGAACTGGGACTACCACTTGCAGAAATAAAGTTTAATATTGTATTATTATGCCGAATTCATATGTGTGGGTTGGTGGTGCACTACGTTTTGTACGGTGAGAGACTGCTTCTTTCCCCACACTCAGGGCAGGAAGACACACAGTGTTATCACTGTCACACGTTTTGTGCATGCAAAACAGAAACGAAGGGCACACACACTCGGAGACAGAGAAAGAGCATCATCAGGCAAAAAGTGTCTTTTATTCTTGCAGTAGTAGTAACAAACTTGTGTCACAATGTTACCCTCCACTTCTCCTACAGCTACTACTACTCCTTTTATTTATTTAATTCTGAAAACGTCAGCCAGTCCAAAACACAGAGTTTGAAATCTTTGCACATTATAATATTTCCCATAAATTTTGNGAAAACGTCAGCCAGTCCAAAACACAGAGTTTGAAATCTTTGCACATTATAATATTTCCCATAAATTTTGCAAAAAGGGAAAGCAAGTCGACTGATGATTTCAAAGCAAATATAATAATACACAATATCATTCACAATTTCACTCACATCTAAATATATCACGTAGGGATATACATAATAGCATCTATAAACTGTCTATTCACCATCCTTATCTCATTACAAGACATGTGGTATTTGCTCACGTTCGCTCTCCTATATCTAAATAAATATTCATGCAACAGAATCATTGTGAAAATTGTATTGTAAGGTAATACCTTGTCTTTTGCCCTTGCTCAAAATTCTCACTAGCTCCCTTGTTCAGTCAATCATATATAAGCAAATAGTGCAGTGGTGTGGTGCCACACAAGTATATGGCGGTATGTACAACAAATGATGAGATGTAAATGCAGAGAAAGATTTTCCTTTCAGGGAAAACTAGTAAGTAAATAAGAGCAAAGAGGAGGGGAGTGTGGCACACAAAGTGAACTGGGTAATATGCTGGCAGAATTATAATATCTTGTGTGTATCATGATGATGATGATGATGGGAAAGCAAAAAAAGGACGAAATACAATAAAGTGTTTGCTCGCAGGAAGTCATCATTGCCATCACATGAAAACTCACTTGTGATGAGAAAAGAAGACGATTCAACTCAAGCATTTCATTTCAATACAAAATTCAACAATTCACATCAGCGTTATTATTATTATTATTTCTCAAAGATGTTGGGGGCCTACCTCTCTAGATACAAAAAAGCACATATTTATACAATACAACAGAAGCAGCAGCAGCAACAACAATATATTTATATGAAATGAAAGTGCATTATCATCATGATGATTTGAGCTCTTATTTGAATTTTGATCGGATACACAATGGAGTATGTTTGTGAGAGAAACATGCCACTTAAGCACAGATGAACTTCCACTTGTTCTCTCGTACTATCTCGAGAAAATGTACACACACTCAACTCTTGAGACAAGTTTTTTTGCTGGTAACGAATACATATTGCTTAATAATAGGAAAAAACGAGGGTTCTTACAAAAAATTGCTACAGTTTTCATTTCCAAACAACAGACCAACTACTATACTCCAGCATTTTTGTACACAAACCCAGTAACTTTATTTTCGCAACTGGAAGAGGAGTTGGTAAAAAAGCAAGGAAAAAAAGACTGAAAAAGTACACGGGTGACTTTTGCCAATTTATACGTTTCTTTCTATAGAAGCGTATATGTTGCTGCACAAGTTTTTAACTGGAAAGAGTTGTGCTGGAATAGCAAAAAAGATTATTAGCTGGGTTCTCTACGCACACATCACGTAGATCTAGCGGGATATTGTACATACGTACCTATGTGAAGTGAGCATTATACATACAGTAGTCCACATTATAATGAAAATAGAGAACAAAGCTAACATCATTTTCTCTGATCCACTTTTCCTTTAAAATGAAATTCTTCTTGCACAAGAGGAGGAGGAGGAAAAGAAGAGGTAGGGTAGATGAATAAAGAGAAAATTCTGAAAGTTATAGGAATGAACAAAGTTGTTTGCAGATAAATAAACTGGCTGCAAGCGAAAACAGAAAGTAGCGCTAGCTAATGACTACAAGGAAAAAAGTATCTAATTTTTTTGACACAAAAATGTAAATGTCACAATGCCTAGTTAAAAGTACAATGGATAGAATATTTAATGATGATGGGATTGAAGTAGGTAAAACTTAAATTAGGGATTTAAAACTTTTTGCTAATTTTTTTTGTAGCAATAAGAGGCTTTCAAAAAAGTAGATCACGACATTCATTTACATTTTTAATCAGAAAAAAAATATGTAACATTTCGGATATTGAGCAAAAAATGGTGCAATTGTATAAATTGTTATTGTCGTATGTCGTCGCGCAAGGAGAAACTTTGGCAATATCATTATTCGTTCTTCAATGAAGGGTTTGGCAATCAAAATTAAAATAACTTGCGAGACCGTATTGTCTACGGAAAACTTTAGAGACCAACAGACAAACGGACGGTATGAGCAATAGTAAAAAAGAACTAGTAAAAGAAGCACACAAGCGACACATCAGAAAAACAACTTCTTTAATGAACTATAAATGTATTTCTTGTGACTTGTGACGTGAGTTAAAACACAATAATAAGAACGAGGACGACGACAAGAGGAACAACAACAGTTGTGCTCCAAGCAAGGAGAAGAAGAGAATGGACAAAGGTGTTCTTTTCTGCGTTTTCTTCTGTAGCCCTGACTTGAACGCAAAGTTCATTTTCTTTTTTTACTGCTATTCAATGGCTACTTTGTTCCAATTGAATTCATTGTAATTTGGTGTGCTCCCACTCTCTCCACTCTTTCCGTCCTTCTCCAAGTTTATAACAAGCACATGCAATCAAGGCTCTGTGTTTTTCTCCAGTTGTTCTACTTCCTCCCTTTTTAAAACTCTATAAAGCAGACTTGACCGCTTTCTCTGGATTTGTAAAGTTGAGATTAAAGTAAGGTTAAATTGTCGCAGCAGTTTAGTACACATGTACAAGTTGCCTGCAGAAGGGCATGCTTTTTCTACTTTGCAATATAATCAGTAGGTAAAGCCTAGCTACTACGCGCAGCAAAACAGACAGATGCTGTGGGTAACCTCAAAGATCAGAAAAGCATTTTTTAGGTTGACTTGCTTGGCCAACATACCCCAGAGAAGAATAACATAATAATCTCGTATTCGAACTGTAAACAGATATTCAACCAAAACGTGTATTTATCATCGTGAAAGTCGGTCCGTTGGGTTTTTTGCTAGGTCGCCGCTCATATATACTCTGGTTATTCATTTGTTTACCACTTGAGAAAATAGATGAAATATCACTGTTTATTTTGTAGAAAAGCATTTTTTATGTTGACTTGCTTGGCCAACATACCCCAGAGAAGAATAACATAATAATCTCGTATTCGAACTGTAAACAGATATTCAACCAAAACGTGTATTTATCATCGTGAAAGTCGGTCCATTGGGTTTTTTGCTAGGTCGCCGCTCATATATACTCTGGTTATTCATTTGTTTACCACTTGAGAAAATAATATGAAATATCACTGTTTATTTTGCATCAACTATCAGCTATTGTTGATCAGTACACACAAACATTCCCTTCGATTATTTTCCTTTACCAAACAAGTGCAAACATAGGACGGGAAGGAGCTAATGCGCACTTGATTTATTCAACAAAAAATTGAAACTAAGAAAAGAAAAATCTCTACGGCTGATTTAACAAAGGGAAAATGGTATCATTTATCACCCCCAGACTATCCATTGCAATCTATGAACCAATTGCGTGTCTCTGTCCCTATCTCATGATGTTTTTCAGGATATCGGCATTTCTAATGGTAAGAAATAAAAGTTGTCCCTTACACAAAACGACCCTTTTGCACAGTATTTTCTCTCGACAACTTTTAAGCCCGGTAAAAAAGGAGGAATCGGTTGATCGTTGAAATCATTTAGGAGCTAATGCGCACTTGATTTATTCAACAAAAAATTGAAACTAAGAAAAGAAAAATCTCTACGGCTGATTTAACAAAGGGAAAATGGTATCATTTATCACCCCTAGACTATCCATTGCAATCTATGAACCAATTGCGTGTCTCTGTTGTCCCTATCTCATGATGTTTTTCAGGGTTGATGATATCGGCATTTCTAATGGTAAAATATAAAAGTTGTCCCTTACACAAAACGACCCTTTTGCACAGTATTTTCTCTCGACAACTTTTAAGCCCGGTAAAAATGGAGGAATCGGTTGATCGTTGAAACCATTACAATTTTTCTCTTTTTTGTATAGGCGAAAATGCATGTATCCCAAAGGCACTCTCGTTGTGAACATCTTAACAGCTTTTCGACTACACACAGTACAAACTACTGCTTACTAGCAGCTAAAGGCACTCTCGTTGTGAACATCTTAACAGCTTTTCGACTACACACAGTACAAACTACTGCATACTAGCAGCAGCTCAGCCAGCAGTTAAAAAGGGACAGGAGGCTGGAGCAATGTGTCGTGTTGGAGGATATATATGACGGTAGATTTGTGGTAATCATTTAACTTTCAAATCAGCACATTACCGATTCTTTTTTCTTCTCTTTACTCTCACACCACCGGCATCGACGAAGGGAGAGAGAAAAAGTTGGTTAAAAAAGTAAAAGCATTCTCAATCTCACAGCAGGATTACCAATAATTAAAAAGGGACAAGGAGGCTGGAGCAATGTGTCGTGTTGGAGGATATATATGACGGTAGATTTGTGGTAATCATTTAACTTTCAAATCAGCACATTACCCATTCTTTTTTCTTCTCTTTACTCTCACACCACCGGCATCGACGAAGGGAGAGAAAAAAAAGTTGGTTAAAAAAGTAAAAGCATTTTGGATCTCGCAGCAGGATTACCAATAATAATATCATGTATGTGAAAGCGCTCTTTCCTTTACAATTTTTCAAAAAAAGGACAGACAACAGTTTTACTAGTTGTAGCAGCTCTTCCAAGAACGTCATCATCTCTTTATACACGAGTGAAAGTTAGCTGTTGCTTGAAAAGGGAACGAATAATAATGATGGTGGAAACACACGAATGAAACCCTACTTTTTCAAGCATGATATGCTTACTTGCTTGTGTACCATGTGTAAAGTTAAGTAGGTTGAACAGTGTAGTCAAGTGTTTAAGTATAGGAAAATATACATAGGCATTGTTGTAGTCTGCTATTGGAAGAAGAATAGGCCGGATGAGTTCATTGAATAGAATCTCTACACAAAAAGAAAAGGAAATGAAATGATGAAAGGGAATATGCTCAGGCTTACTATATGTTCCAGGAGAAAGCATCCACGAACAGCATAAAGTGGAATATTTAAGTAGCATTACATTGTGCATCACCAATAATTATGTATAGGTACATGTACATTTTGGTTGTATGGTTTCAATTTTATCGTTAGTTCGGTAGTCAGAAAGTAATATAAAGGCGGTATATTATGATGCAAGCTGTGCATGTTTTCTTATGAATAACACTGGCTTACTATATACGTATTCTTCTGCTGCTGACTACGACGACGACGAGTAAATGGAAAATATATTTTTAATGTGCGGAGAATCGAATTGGATCAATAATTTTCTAGCCTATTTTCTTCAAGATTCATCCGAGCAGCAACAGCAGCGGCGTCATCATCATAATTCAGTATTCTAATGAGGTCCGCCAAACATTTTCTACAACTTTATCCCAAATGGGCTGGTACGCTACGTCTCATTTGCCCTTTCACTCGGAATGCTAATGATGATGATTTCACGAGTTCAGCATAAAATGCTACCTTTTACAATTTTACGTGTCTTATTTACCAAAGATTTTATTGTCAACTGTGGAATACTTTTTTATAGATTTGCCATGCTATGATCTTACGATTACTACTACATAGTTTTCTTCATCAAAGGAATCTGCGCTGTGTGATGTGATAAAGTAGCGTAGTAAAGTTACAAATTATACTTTTTTTCCTATCTAAGGGAGCAGCAGCGGCAGACTAGCAAAACGATAAAAAATTTGGGTTGTTTTCTCATTGTGGATTTATGGCAAGAACTATATACATGCCTACAAATGAATGAATTTTTTCTGCTGTATAAATATGAGACAATAACAACGACACAAATTTCTGTGTCAAATAAAACTATCACCTTTATCGCCTTGTGTAGGATGCAGAGAATAAGTACAGTTTCTGGTTTACATTAGCATTTGAATGAATGCAAAAGAAAGAAAGGGAAATGATTCCATGATGGAAAATAAGCATTGCTGAGCAAGTTACGTACTACGTACGTACATCATGCCTGATTGATGATCACTTTTACGACTGGAAGCTATAGACAACCAAATATGTTCCTAAATAACAACTCCAGCAGTTGTTTGTAACTGGAAGCAAATATTTGGCATAAAATTTGATTTCCGTGCTGAACGGAAATTTGTGTCATAATAACAAAAAATACTTTTCTCCTCATCCTCAAAGTTTCTCTAGGCATTTTTTAAAGCAGGCGTAAATTAAAGAGTACAACAGCACGTGTAAAACACGAACACTGGAAAATATTTCATGCTTCTCTTTTAATAATACAGAAAAAAAGGTTTACCGTGGGGAACAGTTTTTTTTCAATAAAAGTGTAGACAGACATTTGTGCTTTCAGAGCACCTTCATGTAATAATGTAATATTCACTGAACTCCTTATGTATGCTTCGTTTGCCAACACATCAATTTCTTCCCCTACAAAAATCTTTTAACTTTTGTTCAAAATTCTTTTAAATAAGAGGGGGAATAAAATATGCATACGTAAGTATGACTATTTCCTACATGGAGTGAAATGTTCAGTCAAAAAACTGTTATTTTTCAGACGGTTGGGTCTTGGTAATAATGCCCTTTTAGTCATCGCAAGAAGAAGAAAGACGACGTTGATGATGATAATGATTTGCAAACGTTTTGACTTTGTTCCATTGCAAATCCATTTTTTTCTTCTTCAAAGTCCTTTTGTCACAAGGAAAAAAGAATTAGGAGGGGAGCTGAGAGCACAAAGACGCAAATGGATTATGCTTGTGCCTTATTTATTACCACCACAAATTTATTCGCCAACTTATATGTTCATGCTATTATTGTTATTATTATTAGTGCTAAAAGAAGTGCGTACGGGTGTTCGCGTCGCATAAAATGTAAATGTAGAAAAATAGAGTCTTGTGTATGAGCTTGGGCATGCTATGTAGCACCAGTGCAGTAGCAAGCGTGTACTTTTTTTTAGCAGCTCTGAGATTTTACGAGCTACTACCAGTTTATTGCCGTCATAATCAATAATTGACAAAAAGGGAGTACATCTGCGAGCTATTTTATTCGCCAACTTATATGTTCATGCTATTATTGTTATTATTATTAGTGCTAAAAGAAGTGCGTACGGGTGTTCGCGTCGCATAAAATGTAAATGTAGAAAAGGAGAGCCTTGTGTATGAGCTTGGGCATGCTATGTAGTATGTACCAGTGCAGTAGCAAGCGTGTACTTTTTTTAGCAGCTCTGAGATTTTACGAGCTACTACCAGTTTATTGCCGTCATAATCAATAATTGACAAAAAGGGAGTACATCTGCGAGCTATTTACAACACACTTCAGGAAGCCGTCTTTCTTTATCATATTATGAAACAGCATTTCCCTTGGCTCAGCTTTACCCCAGCCAATCCCCATGTTTCTTATCAAAGCTGCTGTTTCTTTTTACTTTTTATTTGCGATTTATATATTAAAAGAAGCAGTAGCATCAACAACAACAGCGGCAGCAGCAGCAAGCACTAGCAGCCGGAGTAATATGGTGTGGTGGTGGTATAAGTTATAGGTAAGATGGGCACACAAGCTGCAACAAAAAAAGCCATACGGACAGTATGGTTCTGTGTGTCTAGAAAAGACGAAAAAAAATCAAAGCTGCTGTTTCTTTTTTACTTTTTATTTGCGATTTATATATTAAAAGCAGCAGTAGCATCAACAACAACATCGGCAGCAGCAGCAGCAGCAAGCACTAGCAGCCGGAGTAATATGGTGTGGTGGTGGTATAAGTTATAGGTAAGATGGGCACACAAGATGCAACAAAAAAAGCCATACGGACAGTATGGTTCTGTGTGTCTAGAAAAGACGAAAAAAAACTTCATTTCAAATTTTGTTTTCTACTGATATCAACGTTAAGGGAGTAAGGAATAAGGTCGTTTCGCCAAATATATAAAAAGAATCTTTTTGGTGCTCTTCTGAGATATTCCAAGCACACAAAAATTATACGCCTTCAATTTTTAGCTGTTGTTACTTCAAAAAATATATATATTTTACCCTATATACAATTACTCCAGAGGGTATTTTCCCCTTTTCTAGTTTTTACAAAGTTTTTCAACGTTTTCATTTTTCCTGGCTTGTTCCAATGATCCAAGTTACTACCACCACCACTACCACCTAGCAGTTTACTCACATGAATACAAGATTCTTAAAAAAGGAAAACTTTAAGATTTGCTCCCTTTGCCCTGTAAATATCTTTGCCATCACTCTTTTCCATGCAGAAACCACTCCTACCGCCAGCTTATCAACCTATCTCTCACTAATCCATGCGATACATTCGATGAATGCATGATACACAGGCAAGGAATGAATTTCAAGAAACTCGCTCCCTTTTACTCTTACGTGGGCATACATATCCCTAGTTCCCGTTTTTTCTTCAAAAGTTTTCAGTTTCCAATATCTACATCCCCTACAATTTTTTTAAGTTCAATATAACCTTTGAAGGATGATGAAGAAGAAATAGGAACCCAGAGGGAAAACTTTCAAAAGGATTACGTAGTATTAAAGAGTCCAGATGGACGTCAACGTCAAGACGAACCATGAGCATACATACATGCATGCATTTTCGACGGTCGGTCTGCGAGGAATTACATCAGTGGACTACTTTTACTTTGGGGCGCTGATGATGATGTTGATGCTGGCGACGACGACGTCGACAAGGAGGAGGCAGTGTAGATTGCCATATTATTATTATTATTATTACAGAAGCAACCAAGAAGAATAAGACGTGAGCTCACTTCCGTTCCACACATTTTCATGCAAGCGTCTATGCTATTACTATTATTAAGTATTATTACACACATAAAGCAAACATTTGTACATTCATGCTTATGAGCTATGGGCTTATCCATTAGGCATTATTATTTTCAACATTCATTGTGCTGCTGGGAGTGAAAGAGAAGCTTTGCATCCATTTAAGCAGGATTTTCTTGTAAGCTTCCATAATGTACACGCTTTCTTTTCACTTTTTTTAATCAATCACTTTTTCATTTGCAAGTCTGCTGTTTGGAAAAGAGATGGTGATGGTGATGACGAAAGTCGTGGCTGATGGAAATGAAATAGGAATTTTTACAAGCCTTTTCCACGTTCGAATTCGAGAGGAGAAGAATAGTAGATATTTTCACACTGTCAGTTGTTTAGATTTAAATTACACTGTGACAACGACGCTATCAACCTATATACAAGTTAAAGTCATACTT
>JAANSP010002700.1:0-12380 GCA_036850745.1 Homidia socia | reverse complement strand
CTTTTTTTCTCGAGTGAGCTTTGCGTTTCGGGTTGCATCACTATTTTATTTTTCAAAGGACTTTTCCTGCCATACATTCCCTTTACTCTTGTGTTGTGGTGAGATGCTTTTGCTTCTCTATTTCAATCATCGTCAGAATAGCAAGCAGCAGCAGCATCACTGTTTGTTTCGTTTCTCATATCTTTCGAGTGAGAGTCGTCAGTGTGGCAATATATGTTCATACATATCATTTTTCCATGGCTTCTTCTCTCCGCACATATATTTTCAATTTTCTCTGCGCTTCTTTTTTGAAATGTAGTAGTAAAGTACAGAGACGTGTCATGCAAAAATTAGAGAGTTGGATTTCCCTTCTAAAGAGACCAATATAAAACTTGGTAGCAGGAGCAGCAGCACAAGCAATAGAACCAGTGGTTTCACCAGAGTGCTTTTTTTCTCTGTTCCTTGATCATAGGCAATAACAACAACTCGTGTACATTTCTCTCTCTTTTGCTATTGTGTTACAACAGTAATACTAACACAGTACAAGTGTTATATTTTGTTTCGACTTTTTTTGGGGAAAAGCGTTGCTGCATAGCTGCTTGTATCTCGGGATAAGAAAAACATCAAGCAAATATATAAAGTCAGTCAATATATAGGTATTAGCACAACTAGTAGCTACATTACTGCTACTTCTACTACACAACAAAACCTTCAAAGCAAACAACCACACTCTTGTTCCTCTCTTCCTAACAACTACTAACACTGCTGCTGATGCTGCTGCTTGTGAAGTTTCATTCCTGTCGTGTCGTGCATACCCGTTTTTTCCTCTCCCTCCTTTTTTCATTTTCTTTCTTCTCTTCCTTCCTATCAAAGCAAACTATATTGCTGCAGCAGCAGCTTCAGTTGTAATAGAACCACCGCTGCTAGTTCTACTCCTACCAGGAGTAGTAGTAGTCGTAGAGCCGTCGCCGTCTGTGCGAGAAAAAAGACATTTGTTCGAAAAACCCGAAAACTTGTTGTGTACATTAGAGACGACACACACACCACACCAGCAGCAGCAGTAGAAAAAAAGAATGAAAATGAAAGCATACAAGCAAGTCAAGCAGTGCTACTGGTATAGCACACACAAAAAAATGTATTAATAGTGGTAGTAGTTTTTAGCAGCAGAGCATAAGCAGCAAAAGCAAAAACTTTTATCGATCATCACAAACACACATGTACATTTCATACAAAATAATAATAATATAAAAAAGTTGGCACATGGATATGGATATAGGAGGAGAGCTATAACCACACCAAGAGAAATGAAGAGAGGAGACCCCACGACCGACCCTGCTAGCTTTAAAGAGAGCTCTAAAGCTTCAGGCTTTTTGGAACATGCTATGTAGGTAGTAAGCATATTTATATACATACGCGCTGCACACAACAGCAGCTCAACTTTTGTTCGCCTCTTTCTCTTTTCATTTTCATCCTTGTAGTGGGAAGTGGAAGCAATATTATAATAGCTTTACTCTATCTCTCAGCAGCAGCAGCAGCAGAACATAGTCAACTGCTGCTTGTCTTCTGCTTCCGTGTACTTATACGTAGGCTTATATTTTGCCACTGCACTAGTATCACTACCACCACCACCGCCGCCGTTTTTTATGCAATCCTTTCTTTCGTATGGAAGCGATAGTGGTGGTGGTAAAATAATAATAACACTACCACCACCACCTCCTCACTGTGAGGTAGTGAGTAAAGCAGCAGCAGCGACACTAAAAAAAAAAAATCCTTTTTCGTTGCTGCTCCTGCTTGCTTTTTCTTTATACTTTTCTCTCTCTTGGTCTTATTATGCATCATGAATATAATATCCTTTTCAAAAGTTGAACTGTGAGCGAGAGTGAGAGAGCTGAACCTTAAGGTTTACCTACGTTCAGCTTACTTTTTCAAATAAAATGTTCCATTTATAAGAAGAAAGATATGCGTTTTAGAAAATTCATAAATATATTCAGTAATGGTGTTGTGTATGCATGTATGTAGGTATGTATGCATAGATAAGTCATAGTATATCAGCTTACTTTTTCAAATAAAATGTTCCATTTATAAGAAGAAAGATATGCGTTTTAGAAAATTCATAAATATATTCAGTAATATGGTGTTGTGTATGCATGTATGTAGGTATGTATGCATAGATAAGTCATAGTATAATAGTGAGTCATTCTTTGGTTTGCTAGTAGATTCGGTTGAGGAGAAAGTATCGACTGTATAAAAACCAGGCAGTCAGTTAGTCATGGTGGTAGAGGAAAAGAAATTTGTTCGAATGCTATTGCTTTTTTACTTCAACATTTCAAGCATCATATCATATGGAAAACCTGTCATAAGTGTAATTCTCTTGAATTTACATTTTAAAATATTTCGGAATTTAAGACGGTCAAAAACGGTCATACTATCCAGTCATCTCCTCAACATTGAAAAACTATCTCTCCGGGAAAACCGACATTTCCCGTAATAAGTTCGTACTTGATATTTTTCAAGCTTCATATCATTTGGAAAACCTGTCATATGAATAATTCTGCTGAATTTACGTTTAAAAATATTTTGGAATTTAAAACGGTCAAAAACGGTCACACTATCCAGTCATCTCCTCAACATTGAAAAACTATCTCTCCGGGAAAACCGACATTTGCCGTAATAAGTTCGTACTTGATATTACTACTATTATTACAAAGATATATGTACAATATATGCTCAAGTGTGCTTTACATAACTTTCTCATATTGCATGTATTTCTACCACTACAATATTCGGGCATCATTCTGTGTAGTTGGCATTTGGAAACCGCTTCTTTGCTGCTTCCAACAACGCTCTACTCTCTTTTCATTATTCTTTTTTTCCTTCATCTCGCTCGCTCGCTCGCTCTCACTTCCACTCTTTTTTCCAAATATCTTGTCCATGTAAAACATTTCACTCATTCCATTCCTAGCCTTGCCTCATCTCTTTTCCTCCTGCTCTACACACAAGAGCAGGGTTTTACTTGACTCAACTCAAACTATCAATGTTATTATTATTACTACGCTTTTTACGTGTCGCTAGTGCTAGTTCAGCTTTGAGGATGGTGTACATGTTTTTCCTTTGGAAATAATATCCAACCTAAACCCGTACATACATACGTCCATCTATCCACATTGTGAAAATTTTCTCTCCTCTCTATTCTCTCATAAGGAAAAGCTCTCTCTCTCTCTCCATCTCCCTCTCTCTTCTCTGCTCTGTTTTGTATGCGTGTGTGGGTTATTTCTTCTCGCAATTTTTCAAAATTGTCCAAATTGTCCTCTTATTCACATCTCTGTCTTTTCTCGGCTTAGTGTTCACACTGGTCTTCCTATACCAACAACATTTACTACTTGCGTTGCTGCTGCTGTCGCTGCTCCTGCTATTTATTTACTACTGACATACACAGTCAAGTTGTACTTTCATTATTACATTTTTCCTCCACTCATCATCATCATCGTCATACCATGTCACCGTTGTAGTCTCGTACAAGTAAATACACACATAAAAATACACCAGGAACAGCCAAAAGAAAAAGAAGACGAAGAAGAAGAAAGACACAATCTTACACATTTTTTTCTTCTTCTCAATGTGTTATTTTTTCTCTTCTTGACTCTCCTTTTCGTCTGTGTAGTGTGTGTACAGAACAGACCAAAGACTACTAAACTAAAATAACAACATGTATTTACAGCAGCAGTAGTAAAAGTAGTGGCAAGCAGAGTTTTTTATTCTGTTTGGTCTATACCGTCAATACATGTTTTTATGGGTTGGATGATCTTTTCCCAGTTACCACACTACTTGTGTGTCTCTTCTCCTGTTATTCTTCACATACTTTTTTTCTCTCTCCTCAATAATGAAACAATCTCGCCACTCATTTAACTCTTTTAAGAGCAGCATAACGTAATATAATATAGTGCGCACAGACTACACACACTGCTACTACTACTACTACTACCCTCATTTAATGTTGTTCTTTTTTATAAAGGAAGAAAGTGAAATTTCTTCCAGAGAAGAAAATGATAATAAGGTACACTCCGTCAATTTCACTTTCCTAGTCAGTCAGTCAAGACAGCAGACAAGTAGAATATTATTTTTTGTTAGGTGAATAAGTGAAGTGACCGTGTTTAAAAAATAGTGTTCTAGTGGTAGTGGCGGTGGTCATGCAAAAAGAAGAAGGACTATTTCTCGGTATGCGTAGTACTTGTTATTATCTGGATGGCTGGATCAAGTTGTAAACTGTGTGGACAAGTGTTCACTTATACTTGACTCTGTACAAGACTCAGGAGAAGCAGCGATATATTAGATTAGAATGTGGGAATACACCTGTGCCACAAACAACAAGTTTTCTCTCTCTCTTGTCTCTCAAGGCGAAAAAGACACAAAACTATCATCAAGAAAGCATAAAAAAGTATTATAAAGAGGATATATCAAGCAAAAGTGAATGAGAGCAACAAGTTATAAGGACAAGTATGATAATAATAATGTTGCATAATATTGCTGTGCTGTTGCGTAACAAAAAGTGATATTATTATTTTTAGATAGGCATGTAAATGTACAAAACTTTTTGGCTCTTGCAAAAAGCTAATTTTCAACGTGAAAAAAAGTTTTGAGTGAGCAAGAAAGTAGGAGAAGAAAAGTGAAACTTTATTATTATTATTACAAGTTGATGATGATGTTAATATTGTGATAAATTCAGTGGAAAATAGACACGATAAAACGAGAGATGAGCACGTTGGAGTGTGTCGAAGAGAAAAAATGACAATAATAATAATAAAAAGTTGCAAATTAAATTGCCACAAGTGAATACAGTGATCAAGTGAAGTGGTGGTATTAATAAACGTGGTCGTTATTTGAATAAAAAATAGCGGTGGTTTTGCGATGATGGTCGCTGCATAGCAATAAAAAACAATCGTTTCTATTTGCATTATCAACGACGACGACGAGGAGTCCAGTCCAGTCGTACTACTTTCTACACGATGCAACCATGCCAATTGCCAATAATATCAATTGAAAGTTATTGATATTGTCGTTTCCTGTTGAATGGTAGTTTTTTGTTTGTTTGCTGCTGTTGTTGTTGTTGTAACTTGTAGAAATGAACCTACGCCACTTTTATCTCTTTTGATCGTTTTCATCATCATCGTCGTCAATAGAATGGGATTTTCAAATAATAAAAGCGTATACACAGCATAGCTATTACTCATTTATTGTGTGTGACGACAGACACGCTTTATCCGGTCAAACAAGAGGTTAATATATATTCTTCGGTGGTTGTAATTTTCTTGTAAATAATATCGTCGTCAATAGAATGGGATATTCAAATAATAAAAGCGTATAAACAGCATAGCTATTACTCATTTATTGTGTGTGACGACAGACACGCTTTATCCGGTCAAACAAGAGGTTAATATATATTCTTCGGTGGTTGTAATTTTCTTGTAAATAATTTTAATAAAAAAATAGTCGGGAAAACCAATAACAAAATGTGTTGACAATGCAATATTTTTATATATGGGCCAGTCAGCATGATGACGACAATGAGAAAGCGTGGAAAGGTCAGGCAAAAAAACCATGTGTTTCTTTCTAGGACAGAAAATGTATATACAAGTAGGTAGCAAAATATAGTAATAGCCTGTTAATAATGTATTATTAGAACAGAGATGACGATGATAATCGTAATGGCAATGGCGACTTGGGCATGTGTGTGTATTGAAAAGTTATTTTTTATTGAGTTATAGCACGACACGCCATGCATGTATCACACAAAACCATCCAAGTATTATGCTGGGTGATGATGATAAGCAAACAGAAAGGCAGCAGGAGAGAAACGCAATAAATACTGTAATAAATAGATAGAAAGAATGAGGTTGTTGTTGGTGATGACGATTATTATACAATGTACAATATTATAACAGCAGAAAAATTAAAAAAAGACAAGTATAATTCCGGTGATGATGACATGTTGACAAGCAATATGTGTACGAACTAATAATAATAACTAATAATAACATTAGCCAAGGTGAAAATAAACATCAGCATTGATATCACATCACATCACGCTAGGTATATTTTCATTTTCTTAAAAAGTTTGATACGTTATATTTGTTACTTATTGTGGGGGCTTTGTATTGACGTCAAATTAAATATTTTTGGAAGAAAAAAATACATGGATATGAATGTCGTGATGTAGATTAGGTGTGTTGAATGTAATTGGACGGAGAACAAATTCTGTGGCATGTCCACTTGATTGATTGGATGCATCTCTTGACTTGGAATGATGTGCTGTTTTTTGGCTAAACCATTCATTTTAATTCTCACCAAGTATTTATTATTCAAAGTCCTTTGCTCATTTTCTCCTCCTAATCTAAAATTTGATCAAGTTTCCCTTTCTTCATTACATCATTTTGACCCCAAAAATCTATCAACCAGACAGGATAAAATTATCAACTTGTTTAATAGTAAACCCCAAATTTCGATCCTGGTCCTATAATATGTTTTACGCTAGCCGTTGTCGGCTAATAATAACAAGTAAAATTATTATCGCCATCCTGCAGCCAGTTTTAGGGTTGTTTCCTTCATCTCTAGTAAAGCCAGTATTCGTAGTTTTGTGTATTATCCCTGTGGTTTGGTTTGGCTCTGCCACAAACAAGATTTCCTGAGAATCTAAAGCCACAAAGTGTAATACATGTCATGTTTTCTCAATCACAACAAGACAGACAGATAGACAGAAACATGGAGCATTTAATTTTCTCCATGAACTCTCCTTCGTCTTCTTCTTCTGCTGCTGTTGCTTTCCTGATGGAAATAAAAGAGGAAGAGCAAGTGAGGCGTTCAAGCGCGGAGGAGTGGTGGTGGCAATAGAAAATTTTCTAAATCAAATTATTCTCCCCTGCTGCCTTTCAAATAGGCAATAAGCATATGTAATTCTAATACTTCTTGTTTTGAATCTTGTCCCTTTTCCCCTCTGTTGAAAAGCACAGCCACCCACTCATTCTCCCTTTCTCAACTCCCGGACTTTTACAACAAAACAAGGCATAAAAACAAAAAAAACACAAAAATCGCCCCAAATCTTCCTCCTGCCTTGCACCATTTATCTATTTTTATTTTCAATTTCTACAGAAAACCATATCAAAATATATTTTTTCAAAAAAACATATAACCCCAGACCCATGTTTTTAAGCGATTCCGGGCATAAAAGCAAAAAATAAATAAATATATTGGTTTACAAAATACATATGGCAACTTTTATCATCTCAACCATCATAAAAAANGACCCATGTTTTTAAGCGATTCCGGGCATAAAAGCAAAAAATAAATAAATATATTGGTTTACAAAATACATATGGCAACTTTTATCATCCCAACCATCATAAAAAAAGTTGTTCCATAATGATCCTTCCTTCTGATGATCATCATTATCATCCTCTCCCTCCACCACCAGCACCACCACATCTTATCACCATCATCTTATTTTTTTCTCGTGACATGTTATCAACTACGTTTCTTCTTTTTTTCGTTCATGATTAAGATTAAGACAACTATTTTCAGTTTATATTTTCTCCTTGTCTCGTGTCTGCCTTCATCCTTGTTTTCTTTTCTTTATGGTGTGTGTGTGTGTGGAAAAAATAGTAAAAAAGTAGTTTACTTATACTTTTTTTCATTTCCATCATTTTTGCTGTTTCTTGTTATGGCGCTTGCATTATTGCATGAAGCAGCAGCAGCAGTATACAGGCGAGGCGAGAACTCGTAAAATAATGTTGATATTTGACGTGTTGTTATGGCGCTTGCATTATTGCATGAAGCAGCAGCAGTATACAGGCGAGGCGAGAACTCGTAAAATAATGTTGATATTTGACGTGACGCAAAACGTCTGCTGTTATCGTGATGATGATGCTGCTGCTTCTCCTTGTCCTGTGTGCAATAATATATTTGCGTTTTTTTCCTTCTCTCTCTCTGGGTTATAAAGATATTTTTTTCTTGGCTGCTGTTTAGTAGTAATAATCGCTGTTCTGCTCAGCTCAGCTTCGGCTCGTACATTACATGCGACGACGCCAAGCAAACAAGTAGAGAGAGAGAGAGACAGTCATCATCATATCCATTTTCACCTAGTAATACCACACTACTTATATTTCTTGTTATAAAGATATTTTTTTTCTTGGCTGCTGTTTAGTAGTAATAATCGCTGTTCTGCTCAGCTCAGCTTCGGTTCGTACATTACATGCGACGACGCCAAGCAAACAAGTAGAGAGAGAGACAGTCATCATCATATCCATTTTCACCTAGTAATACCACACTACTTATATTTCTTTTTTCTTCTCTCTCTCTCTCAAAATGAAATACACACTGAAATACACACATGATCACTAAAAGCTCATGTGAGAGTGTAAGTAAGCCAATAGTATTTAAAAGAAAATGAGAGCAGCGCACAAGTTGCATATACCAACTTTATTTATGTATACAGCGACCCATATAATCATCTCTCTCTCCCTCTTTGCACACTGGAGTAGGATTGAAGATCATCATGATGATGAAAAAGTGTTTTCGTTCTCGGTGTGTGTATATCTTGCTTTTTTATAAAAAATTATTTTGTCTGACGTTGGCTAATAGGGTGAAAGTGTTTTCCACACGTCCACACCACCACACACACACACACATGCACTCTCACTCACGCAACTCTTTTTATTTAATACAAAAAGTACAGTGGAGAGTAGTACAGCTTAGTTAGTTAGAGCTGAGATGATGATGAGATGATGAGAGAAATGGACACGGAATGAGTGGTTTTTAAAAACAAAAACACAGCAGGGGAAAAGAGTAAAGTAGCGTTTTGTTCCCTTTTGAGCTTTCACATGCCTTTTCCCCATTTTTATTATGGGCTAATGGAGGGAAATAGCGTCAAGGGAAGAAAAATGATATATTATTTAAGTTACGAGGTACATGTTTATCTTGTAGAGCAAGCATGTATCATCATGCTAGTATAGGATTTGCTTGGATATCCACATTTGACGACGATGATGATGAGAAAAATAGTAATGATGATGATAAGGGTAGTGGAAACAGTAGATGTGGGCTCTTGCTAATAATAAAATGACGTTGAAAATAATAGGCATCCATGGAGGAGCAGCAGCATAAAACTAAGGAAGAATGGACAAGGACAGCGGCCGCAGAGGCGAAAAAACTATTATTAAAGCGGTTACGACCACTTTATTATTTGGAACAAGAAGATGAGGAAAGGGAAAAGGTCAGCGTCAGCAGTGAAGAAAACAACTCTTTCTCTTCCAGTTAGCCTTTTTTCATGGTTGTTGCGCCTGTGCTAGTGTACCAAAATAAATAGTAAAAAAGAAACAAAATATAGGTGAAATTGTGAAAGTTGGCGTAAGTCGTAAAAAATTTATTGTGGGAAAAAAGCTCGTCGTAATCATTACAGTAGTCAGTGCAACTTTATTGGCATCCTTGTTCCCTGGAAAAATGGGATGCAACGCGAGTAATCACCCTCCCCACAACAATCCAAACGTGAGGAGCACAAGCTACTCGATATTTCGGCGGTGTCGACGGAAGAAGGTAAGAAAAAAAATTGCACGATAAAACTGACTAGTGGATACTGATTTTTAATAGCAACGGGGTATTTATAATAATTGATCAACAGAATATGAGGTGTAAATAATACAACAAGAATATTTCATGGATAATTATTGTACGTGTGATACCAATAATACATGTGTTGCATTGGTAACTAACCACGAATTAACAAGTATCAACACGTTTCTAGCGATGAGTTGCAAACTGATAATTTGAACGCGATTCTAGTTCATTCAATGAAACCTCCAAATCGACCAGATATTCTTCATAATGGGGTTCATGGGGGATGATCCAGACCTCCTGGTCACTCTTTTTCTCCTGCCTCTGTAAAGCCTGTTACTACCTTCCAAAAGATATCGGGGATACGCAAGTTTCCTTTTAATGTGTTAGTGATTTACATTACTCCAGCTGCTGGAGTCCAGCAGCCACTTCAGTTCTATGGTAACGCTTCAAATACCGTTCCGTCTGCCTCCACATTCGCATGTTTAATGCACCCGATTGTGGAGTGATGTTTTTGAACATGTTACAAAATTTGACCATGTCTGGGTTCTGGCGATTGAAACATTGCGCTGCTACATGTCCTCGGTGGTACTCTTGTTGGAGTGTGTAGTCATTTCTGGCCAACTGCAGTTCTGGAGACACCACCGGATCAGCTTGTAGTGAATCGATGTGTCTGGATGTTTCACTGGTTGCTGTTGGTAAATTCTCACGTGACAGCATTTAATGGACTACAAGTGGTTGTTTGATCATATTGCTAAACAAAATCCAAAATCCAGAGTGCTCCTTAACCTGTGTCCCAGAGGAGTAACCGTTTCCAACAAAGAGTGGTTGTCTCGTCGCCTGTCGGCTGTGGCAATATTGCAGTAGGGGTTATCTGAACAACTGGTGGAGATGGGGTTTCCTGTGCCTCAGGGCGCGCCTGTAAAGCTTGAGATATCTTACGTGGAAGGTCACGCTCCCCCACTGCGTGTTTTTGTCTTTCAAGTGAATCCAGTACATGCCAATGTTGGGTGCCAAAAAGTTGCAGTCATCCGACTCCGTACATGGAAAGTGGCCTTTTGAGGGTGTTTACAACTTTTAAAATGATTGCAAAGGCAGTTGCACTGATACTCGTATACGATGGACAGACGGTGCATGTATGTCTGTTCTGATGGGTAAACTTGTGATGAAAATACTCCTCTAATCCATCTGCAAATATTTATGCAGTGCATCCTTTATCTTTTTTTTTGCGGCAAAACTTCGGGGTGTGATTTGCAGAGACATAGCAAACTATATTTTTGGTGGGACGTCCCATACGCCCCCTTATCAATGATTGATAGAATTTTACAATTGAAGAGGTTTTCAAATAAGAACAATGCATTTGGATTAAAGTAACATGCATTTGTATATTGTGCTTTTAGTTGTACTGATATCTGCTGAACGAGGTGATGAATTAGTTCTTAAAATTTACCGAAAGCATAAACACCCTCATTCCAGAACTTAAACCGGATGAAACCTAATTGATCCATGGAACAGAAATTGAAGTTTTTGCTGCATTTGCATGAAAACGTAATTTAATTTGAACAGATTCTGCAAGTAGTATCGACTATATTCATATAGTATAATACATTTATCAATTTATTTCTATCGACGTTGATGTGCTACAAACAAATGTGTTTTTATGGACTTCCGGTAGTTAGTTCTTACAATTACTTAAAGCACAAACACCCTCATTCCAGAACTTAAACCGGATGAAACGTAATTGATCCAAGGAACAGAAATTGAAGTTGTTGCTGCATTTGCATAAAAACGTAATATAATTTCATGAGATTCTGAATGTAGTATCGACTATATTAAAACATTATACTACATGTATCAATTTATTTTTATCAACGTTGATGTGCTACAAACAAATGTGTTATTATGGACTATTCCGGTAGTTTAATTTAACCAATATATTTATTATGGCAAACAGGATGCTTTTCATTTGTATATCTTACATGCAAAGTAGGGCAACTACCTCCAGAGATATGGAGGGATGCTAAATATGTACCTCCAATGCATTTTAAATATCTTTTTTTAAATCGCTAGAAGAACAAGGACGAGCAATAATGATGAGTACAATGACGAGGAGCTGAAGAGAAAAATTGACCTGGTGTCTGGCGGAGGTGGGGGTGCTGGTGCGGGTGGCGGCGGCGAGGAGGCAAATAAAGACATTACTCTTACCCATCATGGATTTAACTTTTTGGGCAATAGTTTTGGTAAGAATATTTTTAAAAGTGCTACTTCTGCTTCATCATCTTGTAATGGTGGTGGTGGCAGTGGTGGTAGTAATTGTAGAAGATATAATGGTAGTTTTGGTGGTGGGAGTGCAGGAGCTAGTGGATCTAATAATAATTTTGGAAATGGTGGTGGTGGTGATCCTGATTCTTTTCAAGATGGAGAGCAGGAGGACTTGAACAATAAAAATAGCCGGGGCAATGGAGGCAGTGGCATCTTTGTTAATGTTCCGCTGCTTGCTCAATCGTAAGTCTATGCAAATCTTTTTAAACCCTTTTTCCCATAATTAATAAAACAGTCTAAAAAATCCCGTGTTACATAGAAATAAACAAAATGTAAAAAAAATTCGGTCCATCTTTACTTCTTGAAGTGCACATAAACCGTGTTGAATATTATCTGTCGTGATCAATAGACTTATCGAAAGTTATCGAGCCCTATCATCACTTATTGATTTACAATGAAAATAAAGAGTTACGTAACTTTCTACATGGTTTTATTTCATGGCTTGAGTGTTGCCAAGGCGAATATAAACATAGAAATAG
>JAANSP010002699.1:0-12382 GCA_036850745.1 Homidia socia | reverse complement strand
AATGCCTACTTTTGACTTTTAGATTCGAATTGCTGAGCTGTCGTTGTCAAATGCCCAAAAGACTAATGAGGCTCAGGAAAAGCACATTGAGCATTTGATCAACAAACTGAAGGAAGCAGAAGACATTGAAACAAAAATGCAAGAAAACTATCGTCAGGAGTTGTCAGCTCAAAGGAAAATTGCAGAACTATACAAAGGTCATTATTCACATAGTTTAAAACGTTAATACCTCGTAATGGAGTTGGGAATGGTTATTTTGAATTTTACAATAATAACTTTGAACTATCATTTCATTCGTTTAGAATCCAGCGAGGAAGCCTGTAAGAAGGTGGAAGAGTTGGAGGATGCAGTTTCTAGTTTACAAGATTTACTAAAGAATGCAACTTCCAAGTATGGGGAGTTAGAAACCAAGTTCATTAATACCTGCAAAAGCTATCAAGATGAAGTTGCCACACGGGATGATGAAATTGGGACGATTAAGAAGGAGCTAGAAAACGCCAACAACTTGATTGAAAACTTTCAGAGCAAAGGTTTAACAGACGAAATGATTCAGAGTTTAAGTCCTGCTGCAGCAGCCGCCACAAACATGTTGAAAAACTCAAAGTCAATAACACAAATTTACTCGGAATATCACGACTTGTGCAACGAGGTTATTATCAAGAAACAAGAAACCAACAAATTGCGTCAAATGGTGAAGGAGTTGTTGCAGGTAAATACACTGAATAGTGTAGTAAAAGTTATTTTGTATAGCATATTCTTTCATTTCTTTCTTTTCTTGATTGTATTCACTCACGCGTTTTAATGATTGTAGGAAATCCAAACTCAGGGTCCAGAGCTTGAAGGCGAGAAAATTAAAAACCAAAAGAATTTGGAAAAGTGTGAAGGAGTTGTTGCAGGTAAATACGCTGAATAGTATAGTAAAAGTTAATTTGTATAGCATATTATTTCATTTCTTTCTTTTCTTGTTTGTATTCACTCACGCATTTTATTGATTGTAGGAAATCCAAACTCAGGGTCCAGAGCTTGAAGGGGAGAAAATTAAAAACCAAAAGAATTTGGAAAAGTTGGAAATTCTACAAAATCAGTTGGATTTGGCATTGCGAGAAAGTGAAAAGGCTAAAACGGAAACTGTAGTTGGAAATTCTACAAAATCAGTTGGATTTGGCATTGCGAGAGAGTGAAAAGGCTAAAACGGAAACTGCTCATATCAGCAAGAGTCTCGGAGCAATGGAAAGAGAAAATGGTAGATTGAGGGCGCAACTTAACGATCTGGCAATGCAGGTGGGAATCGGGAATGGAGTTTAATTGTTAATTTTAATATGTATTTAATAGTGTAAATTGTAGTTACACAATGTAACATGTATCTGGTTTATATTTTGCAGGTTCGATCTCTCCTGAAAGAAACTGAGGTGCAGCGTGGAAATTTCAGTGCAGTAGCTTCAAGATCTGCTGCAGTAACAACTGGCGTCGCTGAAGTACCAGACATTGAATCTTCTGCACAGGTATGTAAAGTTGGAGTATAACAGTTATAAATCCTGCTGCCTGCTGATTTAAGAGATGAAACATAGTTTACTGAAATACTTTCTTTTTTCAACTTTTTTGTTGTAGCAAGTTGTATCAGATCGGTTGGTGACATTTAGAAATATCGAGGAACTTCAAATGCAGAATCAACGATTGTTAGCAGTTGTACGAGAGTTGACGGAAAGTCAAGAAAAGGCTACCAGGGAAGCTCATGAAACTCAATTGCAGTTAATTAAAGACTCGTTCCAGGAGGCGATGCGTGAACTTGAAGTTCTTCGTGAAAAGAGAATGACACAAGACAAGTTGCTTCAAAGTGCTATTCAACAAAGAGATGCTCTTGCTGAACTTATGAAGCAGCAAAAGTCACCAGTCAAGGTTGCAGATCCAGGTGCAGCGAGACAGGTAAAATTAAGCTGAACTTATGAAGCAGCAAAAGTCACCAGTCAAGGTTGCAGATCCAGGTGCAGCGAGACAGGTAAAATAATTAAGCTTACCAGCAACTTCATTGTTATTGCTTTTTTTATACAAATTCTTCTTCCTTCAAACTAATTACGAGTAATTTCTCTACTTTAAATAGCTTGCTGAGATTCAGAGGCAGTATGAAAACTTACAGTCAACTCACAAATCGTTGCAAGAGGAGTATGATACCTACAAGAAGGAACGAGCAGAGCACGAGAAAATTGCCGTGCAGCAGACTTCAGAGGCAGTATGAAAACTTGCAGTCAACTCACAAATCGTTGCAAGAGGAGTATGATACCTACAAGAAGGAACGAGCAGAGCACGAGAAAATTGCCGTGCAGCAGACCGAATCCTTGAGGGACGATGTGATGAAAATGCGCACAGATAATGCCAAATTAGCCTCCCAAGTGGAATACAATAACGAAAGGACCAAAATTTATAATGCGAATCTTGAAACTTACAAGAAAAATATTGGAGTGTTAGAAGAGCGCAACAAAAAGTATGGTGCTACCACATTAAAATTAGAGCAAAATCTGGAAATGTTGAAGGTAAAAAGCTGCTCTACCAGTAGGTAGACAATTTGTTTGCAATTTTCATGCTATTAATTTTAATTCTGTTAATGTTTGTTAATCAAATCATTTTTTTTCCTTTTTACATTCAGTCTGAACTGTCTGCGGCACAACAAAAGTTGGCTCGTACAGAAGTTGCTTTGAATAGCATGACGCAAGAAAGAAATCGCATTACGGGACACCAACTCTAGATTACACGCAGAGAGGGATATCTTGAAACGAGATCAAAACACTCAGCAAATGTTGCGTCTAAATCTTCAGGAAATTAAAAACGGACTCAACATGTCCAATTCTGCATTGAAAACCAAGCTGGAAAATGAAATTGAAAGTTTGCAAAAGGAGAATGCTGTTCTTAGAAGAAAGGTAGCTTGTAGTTATTTTCTGCTTATTAATAGGTGAAAGGCCAATTGTAATAGTGAAAGAAAATAACTTTTTTCTTACTATTTTTACTAGGTCTCAAACGAAACAGAGCGATTCAAAGAAGCGGTCTTCTCATGGGAATCTGCCAACAAAGAACTCATCGAGAAACTGCGCAATGACCAGGACTCTCTTCAAAACACAAAGGAAGAACTCGAGAATTCAAAAGCCACAATTTCTCGTCTCTCAGCAGAAATCGAAGATCTTCAATCCCAAGTGAAGGTGTTATCAAATACCACTCTGGACTCTGTAAATGCATCTGAAGATCAACCAGTCACTATTCCTGCCCTCGAAAGACAAATCAAGGAACTGCAGACACAATTACGAGATGCTAAAATTGAAACGGAAACGCTAGGCCAGCATCTAGCACTCTCACGTCAAAGTGCTGAAGAGTACAGAACTCTGTGTGGATCCATTGAAGGACAGATTTCAGTAGTGTCTGAAACATCGAAACAATTGACCGAGGAGCTGCAACAAAGATTGGAAGGAAAGGATGAGGTCATCAGAGATCTTCAGGCACGGCTAACTAGTGCCGAAAGAGAAGGTGCTGTATTGAAAGATGAGAAGGATGCTCTGGCTCGTGACTTGGAAAGTAAATCAGTGACTTGTCAAATACCACTCTGGACTCTGTAAATGCATCTGAAGATCAACCAGTCACTATTCCTGCCCTCGAAAGACAAATCAAGGAACTGCAGACACAATTACGAGATGCTAAAATTGAATCGGAAACGCTAGGCCAGCATCTAGCACTCTCACGTCAAAGTGCTGAAGAGTATAGAACTCTTTGTGGATCCATTGAAGGACAGATTTCAGTAGTGTCCGAAACATCGAAACAATTGACCGAGGAGCTACAGCAAAGATTGGAAGGAAAGGATGAGGTCATCAGAGATCTTCAGGCACGGCTAACTAGTGCCGAAAGAGAAGGTGCTGTACTAAAAGATGAGAAGGATGCTCTGGCTCGTGACTTGGAAAGTAAATCAGTGACTCTGGAAGAAGAAATCAGTCGAATGAGACGAGATTTGCAAGCTGCAAATTCCAAACTTCAATCAGCGTATGAAGAAAATGTAAGAGTGAAACTAGACCTGGAAAAGCAAACGCTCGTGTTACAAAGACGTTCAAGAAAAGTACGAAAAAGAGTTTGCTGCACACAGTGCTGATGTAACTGTTTTGAATGAAGTGAAGAGCGAATTGGAATCTGTTCGTATCCGGATATCAGAAGAGGAGCAGGGACGGCGAAATGCGGAAAATCAGCTAAATCAAGCCGTTTCCGATTGGATAAGCAAGGAAAGTTCTTTGCGGAACGAATTGTCTAGGGTACAAGAGAGCAAGGATGAATTGGAAACTCTCAACTCATCTCTGCAAGACCAAATCATGAACTTGACGACGAGGATAGAATCATCTAGTAAGTCGGTATCTGGAGGCAACGAAGAAGGGGAGAGTAGTGAGGTAGATAATCAAAAGACCTCTGAACAGTGGTTGCAGCTAATTAGGTATCTTCGCCGTGAAAAGGAAATTGCAAAAACAAAGACTGAAATGGCTGAAGCAACCTGTGCTCGGCATGAAAATCAGGTAAAGCATCTGGAAAAGCAGTTGGAAGACCTCAAGAGGGAATTGGGTGAGCTTCAAGACAGTTCTCATGTGTCAATCATTACGTCAGCTAAGCAGGCGGATCTTCTTAGGAAAGTGGAGACTCTGAGTGCACTCACAGACAGCAACAGAATGCTTCGTGAAGAGAAGGACGCTGCTGTTTCAGAGTTGCGAGAATTGAAAGAGCGATTTTCTGTTCTAGAAGTTGAGATTGGACCACTGCGAGAAAAGTCTTCCGAATTGGAAGCACGATGTGAGGGTCTTCTCAATGAAAATACAGCTTTGAAGCAGGACGTAGCGCGATGGAGGACGCGAGCAGCTACATTACTAGAGAAGAGCAACAAAGCTAGTGTGGATGAAGTAAAACGTCTTCAAGCCGAGAATGACAATTTGATGAAGCAAGTTCAGTCGATACAGGAAACTAACAAGAAGCAACAATCCGAACTAACGAGATTTAGTCAGCAAATAAAAACACTGCAACAACAGACAACAATGCTACAAAACAGCAACCAATCGCTTCAAAATGAAAAGAAGAGCATGCTGGACGAACAGAAAAGATTTGCGGATGAGAGAACGAAATTCCAAGCAGACCTGCAAAGTCTTCGTTTGGAAGTCTCCAATTTGAGAAATACGCACGTTGAAAAGGATGGGGCGGTGGAAAGAGCCAATAGAGAATTGGAAAATGTCAACAAAATGCTTGAAGAGCAGAAAAATACGGTAAAGGCTGTCAAAAGTATTGCACGAAAGTACAAGAAGCAATATGAAGATTTACAAAAAGAACAAGAAGCTAATGATGCTGCAGCTGGTGAGAGGGCTTCAGGTCAACAAGACGTAGCCACTGAAGGAGGCGTAGGAGGAGAAAATGCTGTTGCTCTAGCCGAGTCTCAACGAGAAGAACTTGCTCGATATGAAACACAAGTCAAGGAGCTCATGGAAGAAATTGACGCACTGAAAAGAGAAACGGAAACCTTAAAGACTGATCGGGTTCAGGCTGAAGAGCGTCTTAAAGTTCACTTGAAAGCTTTACGCGAAAAGTTGACAGCAACTGCAGCACAGAAAGCTGAAATTGAGGGTCAGCTAACGGAATGCAGAGCGAAACTTACGACGCTGGAAGTGAGCGCTGAAGAAAATTCAAGTCGATTAGCTGGTTGGTATTCATATAATCAATCATTTTTTGTTGATGTTGCTCATTTAGACAACTATATTTTTGAACAAATGAAAATTTGCTTTGAATTAATCTATTTTTTCGCATCTTTTTTGTAGCACTGAAATCTCAGTATGAAGGACGTCTTGGTCGACTGGATAAAGAAAACAAAGACTTAAAAGCGGCAACTGCTGGAAATGCTACCGAACTCAACTTGTCCCTGCAGCAGCAGAATGAAGATCAAAAGAAAGAGCTTGACATGCTAAAACAGCGTCTCGCAGCTGTCGAAAATAGATACAAGTTGCAAAGTCAGACTGCAAAAGTAGTAAGCCCTGAAAAGGTTCTTCCAATTGTGGAGAAAGCAAAAGCTAATATTAGACCGATCCCATAAAAGTAGTAAGCCCTGAAAAGGTTCTTCCAATTGTGGAGAAAGCAAAAGCTAATATTAGACCGATCCCTGGACCAGCTCCAAAACAGCAGGCTGTGGCTAGACCACCTTTAACTGCTAGCATTAGACCCATATCAATGGTTCGAAAAGCGACAGTTTCTGTTAGCGCAATGCCAACGCAGAATCCACAGGCGTCTTCTAGTAATGTGCAGTCGGCAGTGAGTGCAGCCGTTGTGGCCCCCGTTAGTCAAGCTCAAGTGAGCACTTCAACGCCAGACCAGTCATCGGCATCAGCACCAGAATCTAGCCCGCAACAGCAACTTCATCAGTTGACTGTAAATCCTAGCAGCGGTAATGTGCCAATCTCTAGTGCCGGTCGCCAAGCAGCTGCCATTCAGCCAACGGTAACAGTGGCGCCAGTGGCAGTTGGAAGCGCTGGAACAGTTGGAAGTAATGCTGGTCCCGGAAGCAGTGGATCAGCGCCACAACAAAGTGCTGGTGTCGCTGCCGGAATCAACAGTGGACTTTCGCAGACTTCAGCAAGGCACCAGTACCAGTACTAGTAGCACTAGTAGTACCAGTGGTAGTGTACCACCAGTTGTTGGAAGCAACAATGACACACAGGCTGTGCATCAGGACCCTTCCACTTCTAGTGCTGCTCAAATGCTGGAAGAGTCAGAAATGGGAGATTCCTCTGAACAAGTCTCCTCATCTGAAGGATCAACGCATCAAAATATCCTGACAGTTGCTCCACTCAGATCAAAACAACATGAAGTGCAGCAGTCAAGTAGTAGTAGTACGACCAACAACCTCCAGCATCAGCAGCCTCAACCAGGAACGTCGAAGAAACAAGGTGGAAGTAATACTGAGGAACCCAGTCCATCTAGCTCAAGCTTAAGACCAACACAATCAAGCAATAATAAGAGGCTTAGAGAAAGTGATGTAAGTTGATGTAATGATGTGGTGAGAAAGAAAGAAATAGTAGTGGTATCACCTACTTAAACTTATTTTGAATCTTTTATCAAGTAGTAGTAGCACGACCAACAACCTCCAACATCAGCAGCCTCAACCAGGAACGTCGAAGAAACAAGGTGGAAGTAATACTGAGGAACCGAGTCCGTCTAGCTCAAGCTTAAGACCAACACAATCAAGCAACAATAAGAGGCTTAGAGAAAGTGATGTAAGTTGATGTAATGATGTGGTGGTGTAAGAAATAGTAGTGGTATTACCTACTTTAACTTATTTTGAATCTTTTATGTGTATAGGATCCACATCACTGTCATCACGATGAAGAGGAAGATTTACTGAACGAGCCAGATACCAAACGCACACGAGTTATGGGTTCAGGATCTATCGACCGAGAAGCTGAAGCACTGGGACAACAGGAAAGCAGTAATGATCAAATGTTGGAGGAGGAGGAGGAAGAAGAAGAGGATGAACACGAAGCAGATCAAGGTGCCGATGATGCTCAGGTTCAACGTTCAGACACAACAACAAAGGAATCAGCAGGACGTCGGGGAAACGATGATCATGATGACTCCGATTCTGATGTAATTGTGATTGAATCCGATGATGAAGATCAGGGCATTAGTGCTAAAGCGACAACTAGTCGAGGGGTAAAGAATTTTCTGGCTACAAAATAATATTATCTATTTTTACTAAACATACTAAAATACAAGGTATTTTAAAAAAAATTTTATTTTATTTTCAGAACAAAACGATTGCTGTAGAAGAAGAAGTCGAAGAAGACATTGAAGAAGAGGAAGAGGTTGGTGAGGATGAGGAAGCAGAAGACGAAGAAGACATTATGGAAGAAGAAGATGATGTAAGTTGAATAGACGTTTGTGATTTCGTCTTGCTTTGTCGTTAATATTTTCATACAATTTAGCTGTTTTATGATTAAATGATGATAGGACGTGGATGATGACGATGATGACCACGGAGATGATGATGATGGTCCTGATGATAAACAGATGGATGTAGACTACGAAGATGTGGAAGGGCAAGAAGGTAGGGAGGCAGAGAGTTTAGAACATGAAGAGGACAACATTCGTGAAAGCCATCATGATGATAGTCAGGATATACTTGATTCAAACGATTCAAATTTAAACGCAGTTGGTAAGTTAATTAGAAAGTTGCTCCCTTATTTGGTTCAGCAATGACATAACATGGAATTAATTTAATGGATGTTTGTTCTGATTGTTTTATAGAATTTAGTGCTCAGGAGCGGGGAAACCAACAACATGAATTACGTGAAGCTGAACAAAGTATTGATGACGACGGTGATGAAGAAAGAGGTATTTTTTACTTTTTTTATGCAACTAGTTTTTCATAAAGTACGCACATTTCAATTAGTTCATCTAGAAAGAAAACTAATCGTGGGACATATTCGTTCAATATTATAATTAGAGTTGGTCCCTGAGCCGATTGTGATAGCACCAGTACCAATTGCTACTGGAAGCCCGATTCGCCCACCACGAGACTTGAACATTGGAAATAGGCCACATAATGCTGGATCACCGTTGCGTGCGAGTTCAGCAGGAAGAAGTGGTGTGCCTCCACTTCTTGGGCGACAACAGCAAATGTTGACTCCATCTTTTTCTTCCAATCAAGTACGTGTGCAATTTTTCCAGTTTTCAATATTACTCCAAAGTCGTTATTTGTTTGTGAATGTGCTACATGTTTTTTTGCTTTATTAATTTCGTAGTACGGTGACGATGCAGATGACAGCATTGTTCCTGGAACTCCTACTTTATATGTACCGCGTCGCAGTGATGGCTTTGCCGAGGCCGTTAGTTCTCCTCAAATACAACCAGGAGGTCGATTTACTTTCTCCAGTGTTTCTGCTGGTGAAGCAACCATGGGCATGAGCAGTGGTACGCAACAAGAAACAAGTGCAACCAGTTCTGGTAATACAGGTATGTTCGAGACAGCAAATTCTCTGAACATAAAGTTTTTCTTGCATCATCATAAATAAAACCTTACTTTATTAAAATTGTGAAATAACCGATTGGTGTTAATTTTTGTTGCGTAGGTTTAGATGACACACGTGTCGTGGATTTTTTAGGCTATGATGAGGGAGGCAGTGGTACTACTGGAAGAAGTGTACCTAGCACTCCCCTTCAAGTGTCGCCTCCAGGTATGGTACTGGAATGAAATACACTGCTTCGGTAGAAGTATGTATTGTAGATATAACCTTAAAACATTTCATCCCTTATTTTAATCGCCAGTTGAAGGAGTAGAGTTATCTGCGGAAATGCAAGCTGACGAAGATGCAGCTCAAGAGGAAGGTATTTCCGCAGCTGTTGTAGTAGATGTTCAACCTACCAGCAGTTCTATTGCATCTGTATCTGGGAGTGACGTTCCTGCAATCACTGTGACATCAGCAATGGAATCTTCATCAGGAATCTCCTTTCATCCACCATTGGAAGGCTCGTCGAAAAGTGGCTTAGAAGCTGCAAGATTGGCTGCAATCAGTTCACAGCCAAGAACCAGTACTCACTCTGAAGTGTCCAATGTAACTTCAAGCGACGAGGATAAGGTTCCAGTTGTTGCTGGGACGTCTTCTCACTCCATTCAGCACCCTTCCACTTCCACTTCTTCGCGTGCCGCAAGTCCAACACCATCTTCAAATACATCAAACCCACCAACGGAGCAGAAAGATGCAGGCCCCCAACCTCAACAGCAGCAGCAACAACAACAACATGGTGGGCGTACCCGTCCTACTCCCATAGTTTGGGATCAGCCTTCTAGCTCATCATCTTCGAATCCTACGTCGAGGCCAACCAGAGGTGGCTTGATGGGGAGTCGAGGTGCAATGACGGTACGACACATGATCCAACCTGACCAAGGCCATTTAATGGCACCCATGCTGCGAGGATACAGACCAATGATGATAATGACACCCAGAGGGCAGAATCAAAGCGCGCGACGGTCCCGACCACATCATCGAGGAGGGCCTGCTGGGACGGGACCTGGCGGGGCAGGTGGTGCAGGACCGGGTGGGAGTGTTGGGGGTCGGATGCCGTTCCAAAAACCATATTAATTTAGAAAACTGTTTATATTTTTGATTTTGTAATTATTTATATTTTATTTGATTTTGTTCTTTTATTTCTTTCTTTATGCATAAAATTGAAGAATGTGTTAATGATGATGTGTGAAAAAGTAACTATTATTACGTGCGGCGACCCAAGTTTAATTGTATTTAAAGTTGACTGATGCAGTTTGTTGAAAAAAAAGAAATGTTATAAATAATAAAATAATACATTTAGCATAATAAATACAAGTCTGTATAGTATACTTTGTTTGTAAGTAGTGTACTCTACATGTAATATTGGTCAGATTGGTCTTATAAAACTGTTAATGTACCTTTGTGAATGCGCAAATGTCTGTACCGAGCGATTAAGGAATGTTCAGTTCAGTTAGTAACTTCAGTGATAACTGACATGAATTTTCCCACGTTATAAGTTTAAATGAACTTTTGTCCTTTGTTTTATTGAGTTACAATAAATTGAAATCAATAAGAAACGGTCAGAGTTTGTCCACAATTATTTATTCCATAGATTACAGTTTAGCATTGGGCAGGGATAATGTAAGAAAGCATCAAGAAATATGAAACACACACATGATGACCCAGTCTGAAAGATCGGCTTGTAGAATAATAGCGTAACCAAATCATCTCGTGGTTTTATAAATCAACAACTAGGCGCTTAAGTAACTTTGTACGTAAAAATGCTTTCGAACGTTGTAAGTGTAATAATGGTTTTTATTCACTTTTTAAAACCAACTATATTTACATCATATTATGTTGACATATTAATACAGTTTAGTCGATATAATAAAACTTTTACATAGCTAGTGTGACTCATGAAAAATCGCTAGTTAACAAAATAGTTTTGTATATCTTACAAAAACGATGGCACCTTTTTGTGATTTGTGTGTGCGTAACTTGTGAAAAGTATACGTTCCCTTAACTTGACCCGTTACTTTTAATAGGAGGTTATGTAGGTAGCTGTATACATTTTTTCGTTCAACTGAATAGTTTGTATTCACTTGCGAGTATTTACGGCTTTTACATTATCTAATAATAATATATTGCATTTAATTTTTGCTAAAAATGTAGTCGAATTGAACTACATTAAGTTATACTAAAATCAGCATAAAAAGTCCTCAAACCAAAAACAGTTCTCCTCTCTGCCGACATGCGACTTGTACAACAACTTAACAATAAGTACATGTCAAAGCATAACATCAGTTCAAAATCTTCCATAGAACTTGAAACTATTGGCATTACCAATTTGGTAATAGAGTTAGAGGTATGTATAAAAAAGGTACAAGTACAAGAGTAAAGATTTGGAAAGTACCATAAAGACAATAGACATAAAATGAAAGAAAATTAAAAGTAATAAAATTAAAACTCAACATTCTCACGTTTCCCCAGAATTTACTTCGTGGATAGTTCATTTTACATACTGTAAACTTTGGTAAAAGGTCAATATTTAACGGTTAATAATCTTATATTTTTTTAAAATTTTAGTTTAATAAAATATCTATACAACAGTTACTAGAAACAAACATTACAAAACCTTTTATACTGTATTGTATTCAAATATTCGTGCTAAAGTACAAAGATGAAAACACTAAAATGGAAATCGATTCATCTCTGGTAAATTAACGCTGTTTTTTCGTTTTCTAAAAAAAGGTTAAAGTCAGGTAATCAAAACTCTCCCAGATACAAGCGCATGAATCCCTACACTGTCCCTGTATATCTAGCACACAATTTACATATATAAACATGCTAAAACACATTTAACATTTAAAAAAAATAATGATGGCAAGTCTAATTATACTCTGCAACGAATGAGAAAGGATTCGAGTCATGAGGATGTGAGTACGTCAGACAAACTAGGAATACAATAAATCTGAAGGAGATGTTTACAGCAAAGAAGATGAAGAAGCCATAGGTCAAAATCTCATGTTCCGCAATCCATTCAAAGGCCATGTAGAAGAAAATGATGAAACTTGACACAAGTGGAACAACATAGGCCATGCACCAATACTTCATCCATTTTTGCTTATCCTTTGTCAAATAATTAAACAAGCAAACAATTTTTTAAACATTGCTTTTGCATATGTCACTTGCGGCAATAATTTGCTCTTTTAGCATAGAATGAGTTTAAAGTTGGTTTATCATTAAGTCAAAACGTTACAATTACCATATTAATGAAAACGATGCCGACAACCGCAATGACTAGTCGAGCCATCCTAATAACATATTCTTCCAAAATGACCGCAACA
>JAANSP010002697.1:0-12385 GCA_036850745.1 Homidia socia | reverse complement strand
TTTTTTGCGGAAGTGATTATGCACGTATGTAAATGTATGTTTTATATATAGGTAGTCAGACATGCATGCTCAAACCGAATTGTTGCACGACTGCACACCCAGGATTAAAAGTAGACAGATGTGAGTGAACAGTGACAAATGTCATGATTAAAAAATATATACCATAAAACATGTGTTTGGAGTGCAGACTAGGGGATTGACAATTCATTTTCTACATGCACTACTGAAGCAGAGCAAAAAAAGGACATGCGCTGACAAAATGCAGTAGTGACATGGTATAAATGTTGTTAAAAATGTTGGTGGATCTCTTTCTATTTATATAAGTCATTGTCAGGAAATTTGGAGACGACTCCTGTTTTTGTGAGTGAAGCCACAAATCTCTTTTTTTCAAGTTTTGACACTCCCTGGAAGTCATAAAACATGATGATGAGGATTTTTTGTAACTGTAAAATTGATTATTATTGTATTATTTGTTGCGGGATGTTAAATGGATTTAATGGGAGCTCGTCCAGTTTTACAGTAGGGTAGATATTTAAATTTAACAAACATGATGACGAATGAACAGAGTCGCATCATCATGGTGTGCTTTTTTAAAGTGCATGCACGCACGCACCAGCCAATTTTCTTTGAAAAGGTTCCTTTTCAAGTTAGTCTAGCTAGAGATGAAGAAAAAAAAATGTTTAATTGGCTAAATGGATAAATGAATGAAGAAAGAAAGAAGGGATTAATAACGCCACTCTTTTTATCTGTCGTGTTATGCACTCAAATAATGAGGAAGTGACTGTTAGCTTCGTCTCTAGTAGTTTCATAAAATTTGACAGCAGCAACGAATGCAAATAAAAGGTTGACGCCGTCAATCAATTAATCTGTGAATCAATCTAAGAAAACGTGTTTTTAATTTGAGAGCAGTCGAGTGTCTGCTTGTAATAGTTACTTTACTCATCATATCCATCAATCAATCTCATGACTGTGACCATAAAACGAAATTATTGCAGTATACTATACAACAACAGTTTATCATGTCCATCTAAACTTTGCAAAAGTTTCAAAAAAGTACTTTGCGCTTCAAATTTCGCGTCATATTGAAAAATATTACAAATAATAAATAATTTATTTTCTCTTTTTGTTTTTTTCTCTTCCTTTTTATAGAAAACGTGGCAATTTCGTTTAGGACTGGATTTTAAGGACTTTACTGTTCTCTTTGGTAGCAATGAAAAACTAAACTTAAAAAACTCGGAAACTACAACAGCAAATTTGTGGTTTGTCTTATTTAATCTCTACATTAATGTTAGTATACCTCTACCTACATACATACATGACCTACATATAATTACTAAATACTAGCATGGATTCATCCTCTCTCTGTGAAAAAAAAACAAATCTCCTGCAAACATCATCATTATCAGTGTATCCTCTTTGTATAAAAAAAACTATATATACCAAAATAAAAATTAGTTTTTAGTAGACGTATATAAAATATAGAGTTAGTTCACTACTACTACTTTGGCGAATAGTAATATTGTGTGACGCAAATTGTTGTCTGATGCTGTAGTATCGCTATAAACTACACAAGCTACATAATTATTTCATCCTATCAATTCTTATTAAATTTACTTGTACTAATTAGGTATTACTATTACTAATACGACTACGACGACTACTACTACAATTACTGTATTTATTAGACTAATTCTCTAGGTGTTCTTCTCGATTCGAAAAAAATCCAGATCTTTTTTAAAATAACTTTAGTGAGCATCGTCAATGTCGACTTTGACTTTTTTTAACAGCTTTGGTGTAAACGTTTTTCTTTTTTTCTCCTCGCTCGATAAAAGGTTTTTTAAAAGTATATTACAACAACCACTAATTAGTATCGCTATTAGTACGAACTTTTTAACAATATTGATCATGTAGTTGTTATTCGCACTGTTTTATAAAAGACTATTAAAATATTATATCTAGCTAGAGTTTAAAAAAGCGCAAGTTCTTGAGAGAAAAAATATGCTGTGTGTATAATTCCTGCTGATGGCGGACAACAACAAGCAAGTAAAATTACGATCCCAGAATCCTCACGTAAATCATCAACATGATTATTATTATTATTATTAGTGTCTCTCCTACTACTACATTTTATTATTATTGTTATTATTATTATTCTTATGATTTTATGTAAGAGTTTTTTAAAAATTAAATAATAATAGTATTAATAATATTGATTTAATTGGAAAAAATTGATCTGGACGATAGAAGGAAATCTTTTTTTTTATTTAAGCATTTTGTCGGAAGTCAAATTCTAAGAAATTATATCAAACTTTTTTCACTGGAAGATATTGCAGACAACATTATGCACAATAAGTATCATCGATCATCATCTTTAAAAAAATTCACTTGTCTTCTCAGAAATAATAGATTAAGTATCAGCTCCGCTTTCTTCAGCTTGGTATTTTTTGCTTATTTATAAATAATAACTCATATAAAAATACAATTACTGCTGTGCTTGGAAAACTGCCACTTTTTTATACGTTTGAAACAATCTACATATTACAAAGTACATGATTTCGATTTTTTAAATATTGTTTTAGCAGCATTTAATACAATTAAACTTTTTTTACTTAACATCTTTACTAATGTTTATCACTATTCTCATTCATCATCTCTAGTTCCGTTGGTCATTGCTTAAGAAAAAATCGTGTGCTTAAGTTTTTAGTAAACTCGCTACATACGCATTATTTTGTATTTATCATCATATCATTTATTATTATTGATTGACTACTGCCAGTGCCAATATTCTAGATTAAAAAGAATGTGAACTTTCATATTGCTGATACTCACTCTTTTCATCTCACAGTGCCCATCAAAGTAATAGGCTAAAATCTGAATAATGCATTATTTACTATTTTATGATTGCAAATATTGCAATGGCTGTTTTCTCTTATTTTTTCTCATTCTTATTAATCCTTATTAATAATTCATGCGGCATGTATTTCACAACTTCTGGAAAATAAAATCAAGTTGCTCAATCACCAGAATTACCACATAAATAAGCTGCTGCACTCTCTCAGTTAGTAGTAGTCGGTCAGTGAGTCACTGAATGCTGAATTTCAGAGAAATAAACGAGGTTGTTTACCAGTTAAATGCTAAAGCAAACTTTCACATAGGCTTATGTTTCATAAAAAAGATTGTTATCATCAACATAAGCAATTCAAGCTCCTTTTTAAAAATTTCCAGTGAAAAGATTAAATGATGGTTTTAAAATCTCAAGAGCATTGGCTTTTTAAGCCATTACTAGATATTTTTCTTAAGTCACAATCGCATTTCAAATTCATCGGGGATGTTTCAGCATTCCACAAATTTCAAAACAATTGAAAAAACTGGCGTGTTAGTCGGTGCCAATAAAAATTTAGAGCATGTGTCGGAACGAAACGTTTTTTGTTGTTTTACTTTTTAATATTATTATCCATTGATATATCTTTTTGATATACCGGATGTTCACGTCATGTCAAAACACAAGACTGTGTGGAAGTTTCAACTTTGAACCTTTCCAGAAAAAGTACATAATATTCTTAAAATAAAATTATCATAATTTTTTGCTACCATTACGCATATTATTAGCATGAATTGGAGCTGTCAGTCAGAATAAAAAAATATTATCAATGCCATACATTGACATAACGGAACAGGATGTCTAGAAGAAGAAAAAACGTTTACTCTAAGATATTCCATTAAAGCTACTAAAAAGTTTTACTTGCTCATCATCTTAATTGATAAACAAAAACATTGTTTAAACGCCACTCACAATATATTTAGCAAACATACCAGCAAGGTGCGATAACATGAAAGTGTTGCGCTTGTTTCAGAGAAATGCTATGAAAATATTATGCATAAAACTGCATTTTAATAGTCAATGTTAATACAAACATAATCAACTTGCGTTTAGATGCGATAACATGAAAGTGTTGCGCTTGTTTCAGAGAAATGCTATGAAAATATTATGCATAAAACTGCATTTTAATAGTCAATGTTAATACAAACATAATCAACTTGCGTTTTTAGAACTGATTTTTATATAACATGCATAATTTCAGTCACAAAATTTTACCACACAAATAAACAGCTCATAACTTATGTAGTTCATATTATAATAAACATCTGCTATATATTTTAAGTGTCAACATAATATTTCGGCATTTAATTACTTTCTCTCAAATCTTAAATATTCATTTTTTTCAATTAGCCATTTTTACATTTTCATGGAAACAAAACGAATGCAATCAAGCTTTGTCGTCATAAAGCAATTCAAACAACAAATAGGAATAAAACAGAAATGTAATGAAAAAAAATGATGAGTGGAGGATAAGGAAGTAACTTCTCGTTGTTTTTTACAAATGTAATTTTTTTCTGCTTGTGCAAGCAAAAGACAGTGAAAACTGCGTGATTTGTGAGAGAATGCAATAGACAAATTGCCTGTCGTTATGACTTTTATTACCTCGAGGACTTGACTGCACTTACATACTTTTTTATCATAATATTTTTTGCCGAATTTCTGCTAAAAAGTACTGCTGCTGTTGTCAGAGCAAATGAAAAAGTGGGCCATAGAATATGAATGCAAAAACGTAAAAAGTAGGTAAAAAAGGAGAGCAAATAATACTACTACTGCTACAAAATAATCGCAAGAGTGAAAGGAGGAAGTAGTACAGAGAAAAAAATAACAGAGTTTTTGGATGAGAGGATTTTCATTTCGGGGGAAATTGTGAAAGCATTTCATTCTTCTTTTTTATTAGAATCATCATCATCGTGACGCATTTTGACACAGTCAATAATATAAGTTAGTTTTTTTGTCAACGTCGTCGTCTCCAACGATGATATGAAAAACATATAAATACGAATACCTAATAATATTGTTGTCTCGCTTCAACAACAATGTGTTACTGTATAGTTTGTGCCAGATGGCCTTTTGTCATTTTTTTCTCTCTCTTTATTGATAGTGCACATAGTACTGATGATATGTAGGATTTTTATACATATTTATTTGATCATATTAAATACTATACTCATTTTGATAATAACAAGAGCAACAAGCATAATAAGTTGATAATTTTTTTACTCGCTTAACAAAAGCAAAATATATAATCGTTTCACTTTTTAGAACAAGTCGAAAAATATGGAAGAGCTCTAATGGGATTACTACGTAATATGCACCGTTTAAAAAAATAGGACAGCATCTTCATTGAAAAATGCCAGGCGTTACCACATGATAAACCGTTAAAATTCTATATAATTATTATTATTAGTACCAGAGCATTATTTATTCTCTTTTAATTATTATTCTTGCTTATTATTATACATTATTATTTTGATGAAACACATTACTAATTTTTTGAAATGCCAAGCCCTTTACACCTACACACAAAAACGCGGAAGGAACGACAACAATTTAAATATCATGGGCTGAATGCACACATAAAGTTGAAATGCAACAAAAATAATGAGCGGCATCACCTGTACAAGTTTCAAGTAAAATATATTGTTATTATCGGTATCCTTCATGTTGATTGATAGATACCATTCTCGTCCCCGTCATTCAAATCATCAAAGTCTTTATTTACTACGTTAATTACTTTAAAAAAGCATTTTAATTGCAGGGAGACAATTAGGATTAGCGCATATGCAACGTCTCTATGAAATATCATATCATTTAAAAGGCACGATTCTTCTTTGTTATCATCAATTTGCAGGTCTATGCTTTAATATTTATTAATTACTGTGATGATTATAACAAGAATCATCAGCGTCATCCAAAGCAATAACTCATTGTAGTTAGTCATCAATAATAACTACATTTAGTGGAGTATAAATGTTGTCAGGGTATTGTTTTCAATTTCTGTTAAATTTCACAAAAAAATACGCAAAATTATTATGACGGTTTAAAATTTTATACAATTGGCAGCTATAAAGTTGATTAAATTTTTTTAATGAGTTGTCATGTAGCTCAACTCAAATATCTCTAAACTAAGAGTCGGCAGGAAAAATGAAATTTGTTTGCATAAAAAATGTAAACAAGTTTTTGCACATTTTGAATCTTGATCAACAAAGCATCTCTTAGTATTTTTTCGGTGTGCGTAGGCAAGAAAAGTAATTGTTTCTTCTTTGTTCATCGTTCAGATTTTGAGTAGCATCAAATCTATTATGTGATGCATGATGTAAATAAACAAACCTAAATTAATGTTTACAATCCTAAATAAACTGATTCCATTGTTTTCTTTATTACTTCCAATGTTATGACCACATTATCTATCCACTCTGTAAATGCCTAACAACATAAATTTTATGATGATCTTGAAAAAATGTTCGGCCACATTAGTTACTTAATATTGCACAAACTCTCTTTTATTCGAGATTTCATATGACAATGATGATGACAGTGTTTTCACTTTCTCCTCGTTCAAGAAGAATCGTTCATTGTGCATCCATGTTTCTCTCTAGCGGTTATTTATGTTGATAGATGATGATGATGTGATTGTAATCAATAGTAATGATGGGAAGGTCATCTGACAACAATATAAAAATGTGTCCATCAATTTAAAATAACACCTACATATTTGCATTCAGTCAAACATTTGTTGTCCGTTGTTGTTGTTTTGCTTGGTGGGGTGTACATGGCCGAAAATCTCAAAACAATGCATGATAAAATAATTGCTGCTTGATTTCATGGTAACATTATAAATGTAGTTTCCTATTTTTATTTATTCTTGCAACGTAAAAGAGCAAGGGATAAAATATTATTTTTATCATTATCAAATTTCCCCTATCCATCTGCACTTGCGGGATGCTACTAAAAATATCAAAGATCAGCAAGTTATTTTTTGTTTAGGTCTTTGCAAAAAGTAAAAGGAGAGCAGCAGGCATTTCTCAGTTTCAATGTAAACTTAGATAATAATAATAATAAGCAATAATTTTTATCTTCGACGGGATTTATAAATACAAAGACGGAGAAAGAAGTCGTAAACAATTTTTTTATACCTTATTATTATTCTTACTGCTAATACAGTAGTAGGGCGGGAGCGATATAGCTGTGTAATGTAAATAATCTGAAAAACAATCGCTTACCATTATTATTCGAATGATAATGATAAGGGATTTGTTTATATCAAGTAGTGTGCAAATAGCTGGAGGAACAGCGTGAGTTTTTTAGCGGTAGCTGCGATATATCTAATAATAATGATAAATATTATGTATAGAAAAAAACACAAAGAAGGTGAAAAAGGTTTGTACCATTACTAGTACGCCATGCGCTTATTAGATTGAAGAGAAATTGAAGTTGTTATTGTAAAAAGAATAAAACGATATAATGAAAATATTATTAATATTAGCTATTATGTTGATAATTTTTAATAAAAGTATATCTACACGTTGTCGTGCGCATTATTAAAAGCTGCTAAATATTATACTTATGTTAATGCAGTTATTATTATTATTGTCATTAATTGTCAGCTAGTAATTATTAATACTGCTAATTGCTGTAAATCATAAGTAGAAATATTACTTTACGTTGCTGCGAGTCATATAATAATAATGATTATTATTATTATACAATTCACATGGTTGTCATGACGATAAAAATGATGATCATCAGAGGATGCCACATTATCTACTTTTTCCGTGTATAAAACGATTTTGATGCGGATTCTTGTTTTCGTACCAAGAAAATAGCATAATATTAATCATTCAGGCTAAATGCCTACTACAATACATAAATGGATATATATTATTATTAATTATTATAGTAATGTTACAATTATTATTACGCATGCATAAAAAATAGTAGCTCGGTCCTTATATTTATTATTCTTATTATTATTACGGTTGTTCTATTTTTACGCAAAACACATAATAGTAATAGGTTGACACTGCGGCTATTCCAAACTGGTATTTTATCACGAAACAAAAAAATCCAGCGAACATCCATTCACACCGCAAGATGACAATTTAAAAACCATAATAAATACTTATAATTATACACATTATAGGCATTCATACTATTATGAATAATAATACTAACGGTATAAGATAAGGTAGTAGCATGGTAGTCAGTGACGTTGACGATGATGCTGAACGACAAGCTCTCTTTCTCTACCTAAAACTACCTATCTCTCGGCTCGGCTACTTCTATATTACCCTTCTACATTTTTATACATTATTAGTATGCGTAAAATTCCGCCAGAGTTGTCGATCCAGGTAAATATGAGGATAAGAAAGTAAAAGTCAGTAGTAGGTTTTATTAATAAATTATTATTATTATTATTAATTACGAAACATTCATCATCAAACAGCATTGTTTATACGACTAATTTTTAGAAAAAATCAAAAACATCAACAAGACTTGTATAAAAATATATAAATAATATACTTTTGATGATCATGTTGTTTTAGCAGAGAAGAAAGTCTCATTAAAAATTGCAAATGAGGACGATCAAAAAAAAATTAGACAAAAGAAGAAAATTTCATGCATTTCCTTTCGCGGTAGGAGATACATGAAGGAGAAAAAGGAAAATAATAATAATAATTAGCTATTCTTCATTACTACATCATTACATACAACTACGACCACTATATACTTTATTCTTTGTAAAATCGGGAATTGTTCTTTTTTGGAAAATATGATACTACTACTGTACTATGCCTACCACGTAATTACAATAATGATAACTTTTAATGATAAAACACGCAGTAAGAAAAACACGTTGACTAAGGCGGTGACCACGACGACGACAAAACGAGTAAAAAAGGGTTCTTCAATATACGACAAAAGAAGCTAGAAGCAGCGTACTAGGCAATTTTTTCGTCCAATTTAAGTAATTAATAATGATAATATTCATAGTTGCATTACTTATTACTTTGACGTACTACTACTACTCCTACTACTTTTACTACTCCTACTACAAACACCTTGCTTGAAAGTACATAAATAATGTGTAATTAAGCTAGGTATAATGGAGAAGGGAAGAAATTAAAATAAGATGCGTAAAAGCGTACTACGAATTTAGAAATTTTTTTATAGAGAGAGAGATGTTTGTTGAGAAAATAAGAAGACAAGAGAAAAAAATGAGTGCTGATTTTGTTTTCATTTTAGGATTTGGAAGAAGCTCGTCAGTAAGTAAATGTAAGTAATCTGAGCATTGTAATAATATGCAATCGTTTATAATGTTATGGACTAAGCAGTAATAATAATTGTTGTACGTTATTATTAATTGAATATATATAACATATATATTCTTACTCTTCTTATTGTTATTGTCGCTGTAGTTTTTTTTAGTTTGTAGAAACGTAGCAAGTAGTGATGATAATAACGATGGTAACTTGCACTGCGTGTGCGTGCGCCCAGACATAATTTTACTTTTAAGATGTTTAGATGTAGAGGTAAATTTTTAGATAATTAATTAGAATCGTAATAAGAAGATAGTATAGATATTATTATTATTATTATCATAGACTTGTTGTGTGTTATATTTATAATCGCCAAACCAGTTTGACTGGCTTAACCTTCCTTTTTGTCACTTACTTCATGACAGTTGTAATAATTCTATAAAAGCATTATAGGAAAACATAATGATGATAATGTCAAGTAAAATGGAAAGCGGATTGGTCCTCTTGGTAATGACTTACTATTATTAATGATAAACATTTATTATTATTATTTGTTGTATGTAAACTACGGCTAAACATAATTGTACGGATCTCTTTTTGTAAGAAAATAATATTTGTGATGCTCTGAAATGTAAAAAAAACACTGGATTCCTTTCCTTTTTATTTATTTGCGCATTGCCCCAGCATCTGAATCGCATAATAATAATAACAAGAAGAAACATGCCAAAGTTGTCATGTCATCATAATACTTGCATCATCATCATCCAGCCAAAAGTTCAATCAACATGTTTATTTGAATTTTAGCACGCAACCCAAAAGGTAGAAAACTGGAAACCACAGTGCAAAATGGGCTGTGAAAACGTGACTGCGTCAAGAAAGATATCAAATTAATCAAAAAATTCATCATCACCTCAGTAACATGTTGGTGTCCTTGCCTTTTGATGCTCATATATCACACACTCACTAGTCACTACTAGCATACCGGTTCATAGAAGCAGCAGACGTTGTCCGTGGCATGGGATGCAATCTTGGCGCTTGATATTCACAGTAAACATGATCAAAAGCTACCATTTCTTTATATATATTTATTATTATATCTTATGCATACAACAGCATACATATTTACATCGATTAAAAACTTGTAATTAACTGGAAGACCCTCTCACTGAAAATTTCTGCGTATCCTTAAACATTTGCGAAACTAATATTTGCAGATATAGATCAAAGGTCCCTTGTTATTAGTACAACTTATATATTTCTTTTGATCAATTCTATATTATCATGCCATCGTCAACTTTTGCCAGTTAAACAATTTGTTTGCTCGCTTTGAGTGACTTGGTAATTTCAAGGCAACTTTCGACGTACAACTAATTGTCCAATAAATTTTACTAACCAGAGTGTTCATCATGTGTGACTGACTGTGACTACTCTGCCGCTAAATGTAAATAATTCTAGTGAGCGTCATCTCTTATTTTGTTTACAGGTATTTTTTTTCTCCATCATCAAAGTTTTGTTGACGATTTCTTTCAAGTTAACATTATGAAGCAACCCTCCTCGGCCGTAGAAAGTCTGTAGTGGAGAAACTAGTAAATATGTTAGTACATAAAGCCATATTATTTCTCTTTTGTGAAAAGAGGCTTCGGTATCGTTACACGTGATATATCTCTACTAGCAACGAGTGCTGCCACTTTTGACCGTCATCCCTTTTATTTTTTACTACTGGAGCTGGAATCAGGATCATGACGATGGTGGTGATGATGACTCATTTTTAATAATGTGCTTCTGCTGCTGTCTAAAACAGTGCCATATTACCTATCATCTGTGTATCTACTACAACCCCTACCATTTTTTCATTTAGGTCGCCATATTGAACGACGATGAAAGTGAAACGCAAAAAATGCAACAAGATTAGAAGAGGAGGAGAAGTAGAACAAAATGGTAAGTCCATTAAGCAATCTAAACATTTTCATATGTCTGCTTACTACTACTTGAGCATATAGAATATGTACAGCATAAATGGGTCTCCCTTGTGAAATCAAATCAAAGTGAGATTCTGGCACATATCCCTATCACCACCGACCACCAACACCTCAAACAACATTAGCGTCAATACACACAGTTATAATAGCGCACAGAAATAACTTTAATAAAGTGAGTGAAAGTGCAGCAGCTTCTTGCTCGTTCTGCCAAAAACTGGCTGCTGCTGCTGTTTGCTCAGCTAATATTATACTGGACTGCACGTACATACGACATACGTACACAGGTGGTAGTTATTATTAATATCCTTTTTGGTAAATTGCTTAGTTAGTTACTCTATAAATACGCAGGCTTTTCTCTACATTTAATTAGGATAATTCCTTTTCTTCCAAATGTGCCTTTTCTACTCAATGAAAGAAGAGTTAATGGCCAAGAAGAAGAAGAAGAAGAGGCCGAGAAGGAGAGAAAAGGCCAACACCACCACCATTAGCCATTATGCCATTCATGTTAAATCTTCCTGTAACTTTGTTCTCTCGTTTTCTCTCTCTCTCTCTTTCTTTTTACATTATGATCCGTTGACAAAGAAAAACAGCTACTACTACTACTGTTACATATTTTTACGATAGTGTAAGATTAACAATGACCACGACATTCATTTTCTGAAAGAAGTTCACATACACTCACTTATTTTCCTCCTTTTCATCATAATCATCGTTTCTGTCTGCTAACTAACTACACGACACACACAACTACAAATACCAGATACTCTAGTGCCAACACTACTGATGTTATAGCTGACAAGAAAAAACCGCAAAATGGTTATGTTATTATTATTATTATAGAGTTAGCTTATTACTACTTTTGCTGCTGTTGTTCCATACAGCAAACGCACACACGACATGTCCTCCAGTTTTTTTATATTACAGACTGGCTTGGTACACACCTAATACCCAATGTTTTGCGTTACTGCTACTACTGCCTTGTCAAGTTAATTTTCTCTACATGCTTGGGATGCGGTGCGAGTGAGAAAGGTGAGGCCAGACGAGAAATAATGAAAAAGAGACTTGATCACAAGCTCAGGCGAGAAGAAGAGCCTACGCGCTTCCACTGCTGGCATTTTCTATACTGGTTTCAGGTAATTAACTGGATCTACTAGGCAGTTAATGAGATTGGTCAGAGTAATGAAAGCACACACTACATCAATACTTCCGCTGTGGTATTTACAACTTGATGGTAGGTGTTGTGACTGGAAGCCGAGGAAGACAAT
>JAANSP010002696.1:0-12385 GCA_036850745.1 Homidia socia | reverse complement strand
GATGTGAAGTTGATGAGTGCATATTACCATTATAATGTTTTTTATATCTGTAATGAAAATTATAGGCCGGTTCAGTTTTAAAAGGTAAAACTGATCATTACGTTTTGTAAAAGTCAGTATGATATGTAGTTCCTCGATACTGTTCCCTTGTGATGTGTATACTGTTGATGGATTTTAAACGCTGTCGTGGTTTATGGCGGTTCTCAAAGTTAAAAAATAGGGAAATATGTAGCCAATAATTTTTTAATGATAAAAAGGGGCAATATAGTGAGTCTAGGTGGTCAGCACATCATCATTTTATGCTTGTTGTGATATATGACCTTAATATTAAAAGGCCTCACGGTCACGAGAAGAACGTTTTTGGAAAACTGTTAGTTTTCCTTTCTTTCCATAATTCTGTTCACAATAAATTCAAGTTAATATGAATTTAATTCTAAAATTCTGAAATCCCACGAAACAAAACGACATGTAAAAATAATGAAGACTTTCAACAATTATTCAAGTTGAACTTTTAGCAATCGGTTAATTAAACCAATTAGTTACCATACTACGCTACAGGGAATCATGATTTCAGAATTACAGCTAGTTGTTTTGTTTTTAAAGTAAATAAACAAAATTCTGTTAACTTCACTGATTTTCAGGGCTTTCTTTTGTAAAACATATTACCAAAGTCTTTAATCAACTCAACAATGATAAATGTTGATCACTTTTCATTGTCCGCATCTGAACAAAAACGATTCTTCCCAAGTTGAACAGGGAAGCTCATTATATCTGTCATCAACAGTTTGTGCGGATGGACGTTTCATGTGTAGAAAGGCATGTTTAAAATTGTAGTAAATAGTAAATTCATTTTTTAAATCTTAAAAGAACTTTTACCCGCATTTGTTGGAGTAAAAATAACAACACGTAAGTAGTATGGTCAGATATCAGTCATCTTGAGCCTCGTTGATTTCGGGTTTATGAGCCCATTAGTTTGTTTCTTCATCTTCATGTTAAGGCTTTGATAATTCGGTATATATGAGTCTTGTTGCTTTTAATTATAAATAAGTTTTGAGATAAGATAGGATTTACCCTTGGATGTTAGCCTTTTTGTTTTAGAAAAAGGCAAAAAAGGAAATTTATTTTGTGAAAAAAGTTGGTATCTGTCAAAATGTACGTGTGCAGTAGGAAAGTTACAAATGACCGGTACCATTTACATTGAAAGTATCTTGAATTTAGACATATTATGAAATATTTCTGACCTGACACATGAAATTCCTACAAATATTCAAAACCTTGGCTTGACTACTTACTTGAAACGGTGCATACCTAAACACCAATTAGGTTTACCGTTAACAAATTCGTACAAATTCATAAAATTAAATAATAGTATCAAAAGACAATATAATTAACTGGTAGTTTCTTTGCTTTTAATACATTGTGTAATTGTATCTATGTAAGAGGGCCGTGTACCTTATAACTTGATTTTTTTCTTTTCATTGTGTGTGCAGTAGGAAAGTTACAAATGACCGGTACCATTTACATTGAAAGTATCTTGAATTTAGACATATTATGAAATATTTCTGACCCGACACATGAAATCCCTACAAATATTCAAAACCTTGGCTTGACTACTGACTGCTTACTTGAAAAGGTGCATACCTAAACACCAATTAGGTTTACCGTTAACAAATTCGTACAAATTTATAAAATTAAATAGTATCAAAAGACAATCTAATTAACTGGTAGTTTCTTTGCTTTTAATACATTGTGTAATTGTATCCATGCAAGAAGGCCGTGTACCTTATAACTTAATTTTTTTCTTTTCATTGTCAGTTTATGACTGTAATAATTTGTAATTTTTACAAGTTACTGTTTCTAGTTGTTTGGCGTTAAAAATGAATAATGAGAATTTTATGTGATCATATTTATGTAGAGGGAGGACACATTTTCATTGTAAAAAAGTGTTCCACCACCACCACCACACAAGGATTGTGCAAGCATCAATAAAGCAGTTGTTCGTTGTTGGTAAAAGTTAAGTGTGTGTGTTTTTTTGTTGTATTGTTGGGCAGAAGTGGTTGTTGCATTGTGTGTGCCGGCCGATGCCGTGCATGCATGGTGGCTCGCTCGTCATCAAGCTTGTTGACAAGGATAATGGATAATTTCCCATTACCACTAATCCGCAACAAAGGCTTGAGGCCCTCTCTCTCTCCTTCTTTCTTTCATTTCATTCATGACATAGTTAATGAGCCGATTTGGCATGCCACCACCATCCTTTCCTCGCTCATCATCGTGCATGTTTAGTTAGAAGGCAGGCAGGCACACTCACTCTGAGGCAGTCACAAGACACAAGACGCAAATACATACCATGCACGCATTACAACATGAATTGTGTTTGTGTGTGTGTAAGTGCGTGTAAGTAGTAAACCGTTTGACCACGGCCACATAATATTTAAGACAGTTTTTAAAAGTTATTGCCTACTTGCTCTTTCACTCGATGCTACTACCACTTGCACTACTCGACTCGTCGTAAACCTTCTTTTTTAACTGTGCGTGGTGGCGGAGAAGGCATTGCATTGTTGGTTTTTCCACATATTTAATCATTCTTATTCTTGCTACAACGACCAGCATTTTTATTTTTATTATATTTACTATTGTACATACTAATTGCTGCTAAAGAGAGTCAAGCCTTTGTTTTTTTAATTCTCAACAGAAGATACAAAATTTTTAATTACTTTTGTGGGTTTTGTATGACAGAAGGAAATTAATGCGGTAGCTGAATCTTGATGACTTTAAAATGAGCTAAGTAGCAGTTGTGGCTTGTTGTTTACACTTTTGACAAATCTTGTTTGTTATAATATGCTGTGCTTAGCTAGGTATTTAAAATTTGGATAATTACAATTTGTGAAGTTTCGTATGATATTAACAAATCATAATTTAAAAATTGACCTTGTAAGAAGACGTATCATCCAACTAGATCAAAAATATACATAAAAAGTATCCATTTACCTGGTGGACATATACACAGTATTAAATTACTTGTCTTGTAGGTACTGCAGAGAGGTGTAATAATTTTGATGCCGTTTCTGCTGGTTAGAACACCACGCTTTCTGAACTTGACTACTGCTGTGCCTGCTACTAACAAATAATAAATGAAGTAAATGAGCTGGGCGGATGTATCACTTGTTTGTTTTGATGCACCTTTAAATGTCCCTGATTTGGCCATGTCGCCGCTTATGTACTTGCAACTGATATGACAAGTTTTGGTGAAATGTTTGTCTTTTGGAAAAACCTCTTTTGCCGTCACCCTGCTTCCTATTTTCTGTGACAGAAAAGGAGATGCATGCAGACGGTGGCTCAACATTCTTATCAAGGGTTTGACACTGTCTGGTAATTATAATAAAGATTAGCGGCACAGAATATATAAACAGTTAGTTAGTACAAGGCACTATATCGAAAATGTCTACACTCGTATCGTATTCTCCTATCTTTTCTCCTCAAATGACAAATGAATTGCATAATATCTTCTACTACAAACATCTAAGGAAACAAGGTGCGGTCAATTAACTAGCTGGTGAACTGGACATGTGTCTTATTCGTCTTCATAACTTATTTGCAACACAGACTTTCCTTTAAAATTTGTTATCCAGCAAATATTTTTGTTGTGACCATTTTTTTAAACTTTCTTCCTTTTAAATCGCGTGCTTTCACATGCTTTGCAATTTTAGCACAAGACAAAAAAACCACTTGATTTTCGAAAAAAAGAGCACAAACATCTTAAGAATTTGAATCACGCTCAAATACCATCCCATTTAAGGATACTTGATGATGATGATGATTGTAACCAACCACGATAATATTTTCGTGACAATTTATACCATGCCAAGCGTATTTCGAACAAAAAAAGCTCAGCATTTTTAGACGTGACATGAGAACATGATTATTTGATTGACTTTTGTCATTGTCATTCCAACATTCAACAAGTCTCTCTCTCTACTTGCAGAGAGATGTACACTTAACGTCTGCTTACATAATTCTGGCAATAGCAAGTCTTTTGTTTCTTTTAAGTAGGGAATCCGATAGCTGTCAAAATGAATTACTGAAAGGGAATATACAGGGAAATGGGTAAAATGATAGTATGGCATGTGTTTGTCTGTGTGCTCACTGCTCACCTTACAATATCATCATCAGTGCAATCGGGCACTTGTAAATACTGGATTTGGACTGGGCTCAACTGCAGTCTCCTTCTTTTTGTGCCTAAAGTAATACCAGTATGCACATTCGATAATAAATATAATATATGCCTGCACATAATATGTGCTTATACACTTCCAAGTCAAGTCAATATCAGTTAGATATCTATATATCCTTTATTTCTACCAGGCTGTACATATTGCACTGCATCCTGCTTCATCATCATCACCGTCGTCGTAAGTTTTAAAGGCGATAGTGAGCCTGCCGCCGGTGTCTGACCTCGCGCAGCGTGAAACTTGGCCTGTTTGTTTTACCTCATCTCATCATGATATGCTCACAATATTATTGTTGTATTACCATTTCTTAACAGCATTACTACCATGATACACTGTCATTATTATGTAAAGTAAACTTTGTTTGTCTTGCATGTTCTCTTATCATCATCCTCGAGAAAAATGCAGCCAAGCATACCGTGCCTTATTTTTTGCTGTTGAAACAGTCCCTTTTTTAAAAAAACATACGATTTTTTGTAGTAGTGTGTAAACTTGATTTTTTTTCTCCTGAAAATCCCTTGCTCTGGTTGATCGATCGAGTCATTTAAAAAAGATTGTGGATATTCTCTCTCTAAAGGTCGAAGTAAAGCAAACAGACCTAGCCTTCTGGAATGATGACGTTACTGGTCATCAATGCTACTTTTAAAATGTAAGCATGTCGCAAGAAGTAATAGAAAATGTATGACTTTCAGAGTCCAAACAATTGTCATTGAGCATTCGATAGCAGTGATTTTTAATTGATTCACGAATGGTAACAAAGGCAAGGCTGAAATGTAGTTTTTTGCATTAGTGTCGGCGTCATGGTGCTCACCTGTTCCAATCATCGACACACCCTCCACACACAACGTCTACCGACGTATTCTCAATTTTTAGCTTGCTCACTTATGTATATTTGATAATTTGGTGTTCCCTGCTGAGGATTTCCTCTGGGGTAATGAATATCCCCCATTGTGGACCACTAAGCTGGAGTCATTTCACAAAGTTGTGTCTGGCTGGCTGGAGGAACTCTTAGAGAAGAGGAATGCCACCTTCGTAAAACAAATGTAAACTTTTTCATCCTTCACTGGTAATGATAATAATGCATTTTTATTCTGCTACAAGTACTGTAAACATGGCTTATCTCTATCTCTTTTCGTGGAGAACTTAATCTCAAGATTCTTAATAAGAATAGCTAAAGTACACAAGTCGTTTCTCTCTGACTGTCCCTTTTTTGCAGTTTATAAACAAACGAGTTGGCTTTATGCACACCGTTGTTTTGGCGCTTTCAGCCTCTATCGTCCATGTCCATACTTAACATGTTATGGCAGTCATCACGGTGCAGTGAAAACTTTGCCGTTCAACTTAATGAGTCGTTCTCGTTCAGTTTTTTTATAATCAGAATATTTGCAGGCACCATCAGTGGTAATGATAATAATGCATTTTTATTCTGCTACAAGTACTGTAAACATGGCTTATCTCTATCTCTTTTCGTGGAGAACTTAATCTCAAGATTCTTAATAACAATAGCTAAAGTACACAAGTCCCTACTTTGCAGTTTATAAGCAAACGAGTTGGGTTTATGTAAACCGTTGTTTTGGCGCTCTCAGCCTCTATCGTCCATGTCCATACTTAACATGTTATGGCAGTCATCACGGTGCAGTGAAAACTTAGCCGTTCAACTTAATGAGTCGTTCTCGTTCAGTTTTTTTATAATCAGAATATTTGCAGGCACCATCAGCATTGAAGACCATGCATCATCATCATTTCTATGGCTAATCGGTTCCGCATATTTATTCCCATTCAAATGCAAACAATCACTTGGATAAACAAGCAAGCATCGGTGTGCGTGCGTTAGATTTCTGTGAAGATTAATGCCTCCGAATCAACGTGATTTTCGATTGAAAACTAAATGGATGGATGAAGGTTTCCTTGATTTCATGAAAGGATACATAGATACACGTGAATGCAGCTCACAACAGTGAAGTGCAAACAAATCCTTTAAATAAAAAAATAGTAAGGCTTGTTTGCTAGTTAGCTATACGACAGAAAGTGGTTGTTGGTTGGTGGGATCGGCCTGGCCTGGCCTGGGAGAGTGTAGATAGTATGCAGTGCGTGAGGTTGAAATGGATATATCGGTTTAGTACACGGAAAGATTCTGATTGGACCCCTGTCGTGTCATGGTCTCCTCGGCGCCACAAGATCCATATGAGTAACCTCACCAACAACACCAAAACGCAACTGCACTACAAATAAAAAAATAACTGATAAATATATTGTGGTATATAATAAAACGAGAGACTTTCAGTCTTTTATCGTTAATTCTTGCAAAACAAAATAGAAAAAAAAATCATACTCAAAGTTTTCAAAATGACATTCAACTTTGATATTATTCAACAATGTTTCCTTCATTCATTTTCAAGTGCACACACATACACACTCAACTCAATAGGTATGTAATTGCCAAACCGCTGTGTTTATTACAGAGAGGGAGTAAGCATAAACGGTTTGTGTGTGAAGGGAAACACTTTCCATGCTAGGGAAAACATCATCAGCAACAGCAGCAGTGAGCAACCTGTCTGCGTTTCCTTTCTGTTGTCATCGCATGGTTTTTTTTTCTTGTGTTGCTCGCACGGAACGAATGCATTCATTTGATGATTGTGCTAATGAGCCTTTTTAACTCTTTCAATGTGATGACATGCGTATAATTCATGGATAATAATAATAATAATATACATTATTCGGGCAATTTATCATAAACTAATAGTGTATTACCAAAAACATGTAAGGCACGGAAGCAAATGGCTTTTCAATTTGTTGTTTTTGTTGTTTTTAACTTCGTGTCTTTTTAACATGACATTTCATTTCCTCGGGGAAAAATAATTATAGGCCGTCTGATAAGCAATTTGTCTGGGAAATGCAAGCACAGTTCCGGTGGTTTTGTAGTGGCGTTGCCTTTTTGTGACATAAATCGCATGCCAGTTTATTTAATTGCTATTTTTGGGGAGAATAATAATAAAAAATATGAATTGTTGTTATTTAGTTTTTTTTAAGTATTTCATTTTACTGAAACTCGTCCGCAGTGTAATTTCAATTCTAATCAATTACAAATTACGTTTTCATAAAAGAGAGAAAAATGATATTTCATAAAGTACCGATTGTTGACTTTGTTGAACGCACCTTTTAAAACCGTCTTTTCCACTGCAGAGGAAATAAAGCTGTTTATTTGCTAACACAATTTTTTGTTAACAATAACAGGTAAAAGAAAAAATATAATTGGCTCCTGAGTAATTTGGATGGTCTTCATGAGCGTCATAATAAATCACTTTAAAAATTGCAGCGTTTAGCCTTGATGAATCATAAAAAAGCATATCTTCACATGTCTTTGGGAGGTCTTCAGATTGACATACTTTTTGTGATCCGCTAAAAACCCACGTCCTATACGTTCAACACACGTAACTAAATAAAACACGCATACAAAAGTGTATACCTGATTCACTCCTGTTGTGTATCATGTTGTACGCAATAAGGCCCAAAACTATTTGACTGGCTCACTCTCACTCACTCAATTTGACTCTGACAGACGATCCCACTAAAGAATTTATGAAGGAAACGATTGGGAGGACGGGTGGTTGAATTGCTTCTTTTACTTGACTTGACTTTACTTGTGTTTCTCTTTTGCTCAGCAAAAGATTCCCATTTTTCTTCTTCCTGCCTGGATGCTTATAATATATCCACACTGGTTATTTTACGGTTAACTCATCATCATCTTTAAAAAACAGCACAGTAAGTAAAATCTATGATAGTGCACTTCTTCTTACAAATGCGCTGCTGCTCCTCATCGTTTTCTACTGCTGTATCACTTGTATATGAACTTGAATAGTTTGGCTTTTGTATGATTTTTGTGGATTATCCAAAAAATAACCTTTTTTCTTCTTCTCTGGCTGGCATTTTGTTTACATGCTGATTACCTGTTAATCAGGCCTTTTGGCTTACTCCCATCTCATTGCGTGCTGACAGGAGAACTCTGTTTATTCTGTCAAAGTCTCATCGTCCAAGACGAAAAAATAGAGAGTGAAGGGGTTATATTCTTCCATCACCACCACCATCATCATCATCAGCAGCAGCATTTTTCTCTCTCTCCCTCTCACTCAGTCCCATGAATACCCAAAGTGATCATGTACTCATCCTTGGTACAATTCTGGAAACGATTCCTTTTGTTCACAAAAAGTAAATACATTTATCTATTCTGCCCCTCATATCCCTTTCTCCCTTTCTGTGTTAATTAAAAGAAATAATTTGTATTATCTCTGTTTGTTTTCTTCATAACATGATGAAGGGTATAATTCAATCTTTATATTTACGAGTCTAAAAAAAGAAAAGGATGAAGGATGATTGTTGCACTAACCACACTGCAATCTTCTTCACTTAACCGTGGAAGCTGTGGGTATTTTGAAAATGAAACACTTTTTTACTTTTAAAAGCCAGTCATATTATTGTGATGATGATAATAATATATATTCAAACAACAGGTAAAATGAAAAACCACTTTGTGGTAAACACGGAGAAAATAATACACAGGGATATTAGGTAGAACTCTGTGTGTTTATTTAATAGGACACTACATTTTCCCTATGATTTGTCAAAACTTGTAAAGATCACTGCCCTGATGCGTTGAAGGATTCATCTTTCTTCTTATTTGGATATCTTATTGTCAAAAATTAGATGTTCATGGATAGACGGAATTTTAAAAGATGGATAGATAGGTTTACTGCATTGACTACTCTCTCTCTCTCACACACACACACGAAGAGATTCACTCACTTGCATTCTTACACTACTCACCACCGTACGTTGTGATTATGTAATCATGTTTGTTTTGATGATGATTGGCACGTGGTAGTTACTCCTGTCATCGTCGTTGTGAGGCACATCCATCCATTTTGTATATTACTATTAATTTGAAAGAAAAAAATCAAAGGAGCAGTTGTATTCAGAGACTGAAAAAAATTGTTATATTGTTCCTGAGAATCGTTTTGATAGATATTGAATTTAAATATACACTTTGGTGTGTTCATCATATTCGGATCATCAACTTTGACCGTTTCTTTATATTTGTTGATTTTCTATCAAGTTGAACCGGGATTATAGTTATCCTCAACATGATGATGATGAGATATCAATGCCATATGATGATGATGATTACATTGTCGTGATGAGTACCTTTCTCAGCCTCGTTATTTGTTAGGCATCATCATCATTTTATTCACTCACTCTCGTCTACCATCAAACCGTTGCTTGTCTCTTTTGACTGATTATATAACCCTTTGTATCCCTGGTGGTGGTGATGGTGGTTACGAAAAACTTGGTTGTAGCGTAATTAGCCTGCTTGTCTCCTTTGGTAATAGTAATAATAATAATAATAATAACAATAATAATAATAATACATGCATTATATTGAATATTAAGAGATTGTTTACAAAAAAATCTCTGAAAATTAAGTAAATCAAGTTGGCTTTTGCCTATGTGTCTGATTACGACGAGACAACTTCAAGAGAGAAAGAGAGAGAAGAAAAAATGTAAATTCTTCGTATTTATTTTATTTTTAGCTGATGCACATAAATAATTGGAATGGGTTATTGTTGTGTGTTGTCTTGAGTTTTTAAGCAAACAACTGCACACAGGCAACATTACTGCGCATGGTCCTTTTCATAAGTTGATTTGGATCAGTAACCCGAATTTTGTCGTGTTATCTGCTTTTCTCCATCGCTACATGGCTATAGTAGTGCAGGTCCATAATAATAATAAGGGATTATTGTTTGCTTGCAAGTTTAAAGTTATTATCAGTCTGTGATGATGATGACTCAAGCCTTTTGCAGGAAAAAAAAGCATACGTACGTACTGTAAAATAATAAATACGACAACTAAAAATTACGGACATGTACAAAAAATATATACTGTGTACATCTAAATATACTATGCTTGCAAGCCTAATACCACTCTTAGAGTTACCTGCGTAACTATGACTACATCATCATCAAATGATATTCTCTTTGACATTTTTATTCTTCCCTGTGCGGTAAAAAAAATCTAACCTGTTTTTTTTTTGAGGATTGGATCACCTTTTGTCTAAAACGCTTATATGTACTTTTTCTCCTATACCGATTGTATTCCTGTCGTTTCTCTTGACATCACGTAGCAGAATGAATGCTTTCGTGAACAGGCGTCATCAGGTATCATTTTTATTTTTCCCTCTCTCGTCGTCGTTTTTGAGTGCATTTCTTATGCGTACGTACACACAAGGCTAGCTGCAGCAATAAACGAAAAACATGTCATGCATGATTGGGATTTTGAAACAGTACACTTGATTGCACTGTTACAATGAAAACAGATGAATAAGAAGGAGATGCGGTGAAAAAACAAGTTTTTTTCTTCTTTTTCATAGTTTATTTTTCTTTGCTCCTCTAAAGGTAAAAAGGAATCTTTCCTCGCTTTTTTCATCATTCTCATTTATTTCTCCTGTTGTTCTAGCTAAAACTGCATGTTGTTTTGGTGCCATTGGTGGACAGTAGAAAACAAAAGGGTCTTGTGATATTCTCTCTTGTTGTATACTTCATCTTCATTACAGTTTGTGTGTGTTGTTTTGTTTGGTGGTGGTGGTGCTGATGTTGTCGTTGTCGTCGTAAAAAAGAGGATATTTTATGAGAGTTTTTTTTGTTCTCTCTTCTTCTTTCCAGCAGCAATTTACTATCTTTTCTCTGTGTCTCTTTCGCTTTTGCTTCTCATCTTGTTCTTGTCTTCACTCCCTGCATCGCTTTGCGTAATAGACAAACTTCCCTCTGGCTCGATGATTATCATGATTCAAGAACAAGGAGCTGGTACCAGCAGCATGTTGTCATTTTAAGGAAATCAAGTGACAATTTTTTCCCCGTATATATTTCTCATTACATTATGGAAGGGATGATAATGTGCATACCCCCTTTTTTCTGGTTTTGTTCCTTTTTACTTGGTTTTCTTCTCTTAAACTTCATCCGTCATGTAAAGACTTGGGATTTTGTCACTGGCTCCATGGATGCAACATGTTAGTGACATATCTGTGACATCGATCCAGTGCACTCCACTCCAGGAGTAGGTAAAGTTTAGACGGTTCCCTACACATTTTAAATTTGTATGACCCCACATTACGTCCTTGTTGTATCTTTGTCCCTTGTTACGTTGAATGCTCCCTTTACAGTCATGCTTCTTCTGGGACAGTTGCTTGGTTGGTGGAAATTGTTCATTACCTGAAAAGTTTTACACAAGTTTGTATTTTCTAAAAACAAAAAATGTGTAGTTTAGGTTGGAGGATTGAGTTTGAGGAAACGAGAATCATGTGTAGCAGTGTTTAGGTGGTAAGTATCTCACGTCAAGAGGGAAAAACTTAAGCAAGGGCTGACACATTGTCTTTAATACTTGTACCAAAAACTATTGGTGGGAGAGGGACTTGATGAATCTAGATTGTTAATGGGTTTGGCGCCGATCAGGACTCTGTAAAATTTCATAATTTTCTCCGGCTGACCCAGACAATCTGATCTGTATTTAGTGTAGCGTGTATAAGGATATTTACCTTATTTCCTTCCTGTGGTCCTATTATTGCAAAGCTGTCGATGATAATTGCATTTTTGTAGAAAGTTATAAAATGAGTGAGTACACATGTGCAAATAGCGGTATACTGGGATGAACTTGTCCCTATATCATTGGCACTAATCAATATTTGGTATTTATCGTGCTTGTAACAAGCTACAAACTCATTAAGGAACATAAAGTAGAAAAGTCTCAAGTTGAACGTGTTTCCTGCGGACTGGGAAACGAAAAGACCTACATGCCACTGGATTATGATTAGCAGTAAAAGATAAATCACGTAATAATTTCAACACAAATTTGCCGTTTCTCTTTTTCAAATACCTTTCCTCAATTTGATGCTCACTAGCTCACTCTAATATTAATTTTTGAGAAACACGTACATGCTTAAAAAAGCTCTCTAAGCATCTCAAATAGTAGTGTTTTTAAAACACAAACCAACTAAAAAAAATCTTTAAAAAAAGACGTGAAACATTTGGGTACTGTGCGGTTGTTGTGTGAGTTGGTCAGTACTAGTGGGAAATGGTTAATGAGCTGCTTAAATACCCATCTCTCTTCCTTTT
>JAANSP010002695.1:0-12387 GCA_036850745.1 Homidia socia | reverse complement strand
CATTCAGAGAGAGAGAGGGAGGGATAGCGGACCAGAGGTAAACTGTAAAATTACAGAATCTCCTATTTTAACGAGAGGTTGTGCATCTTTTTTGTGCATCTCTTAATTGGTCGTGTGTGGTTCTAGTAGTAGTCGTATACAATTACCCGTTACAACTTCATGTCTTTTTGGTAGTTCAGGCTACATTTTATCTTTTCCTACTGTTGTTCTTTTGGAGTAACTCGATTTGTTACATCATCCATGTCTCCCTGCTCGTATAACAAACAAAGTAACCTGATCTGGAAAATTTTTCCATCCATTTGAATTGCTCATGGAATGACTTTCATCCAGTTTTTATAGTCTGTTTGCAAGTGGTACACTAATGGACTGTATCGATTCTCTTTCCTCCACAGCAAAGTTTTGTCTGAAAGCCTTTGTAAACCAACCACACTCCCTATACCACTACGACTATATCACTACTTGCCACTTCAATAAATTTCTTGCTAATGAACAGCAATTTTACAGGCAACGAAACCATTTTATTTTTATTCTATTTGATATAGGGATCAATAAATGGGTATGCAGTTGTGTTTACAGAAAGGATTTGCAATGTCTCACTAACTAATGCGGAATAATTACGTATTATTATATTCCTGCAGTCCACAGCTCTCAAAAATTAATAGCGTATTTAGATTAACAATTCATAAATCCATAGTCTGTCACTACATTTTCATACGTACATCACGACAAGCTTATCCGTCGCCAATCCTCCATCCTATATCATTTACTTTACGCCAAGATGAAAACGTACAATAGACACGCGTGTTTTAAGCCATGCCATATAACACTACTACAGGCTTTATAGATAGCAACATCAGTACGAATGGCCATCATTATTCCCATTTATACCATTTTTCTCTCTTTCGGTCAGGCTCTACACAAAGTAATAAAAACACGCAATCAACTTAACGCAAGGCCTTTCAGTTTTTAGGTATATATGAGGCGCAAAAAAAGAATAGATCAACTGCTCAACTGAAGCTCTGGAACTTGACAAGCCAGCAGCAATAAGCATAATATGACTAGCCGCTTTTGTATTATTTATGGATAGTTTTAGCAATATCAGTCTGTTGGAACGCTAACTATATAGATGTGTATGTATATAGATATTTGAAGTAAAGAATGGCAAATAATGCGGTCTAGCAAAAATGTGAGCATTTATCATCACATTTTTTTGTTACAAAACATTATATACCTAAACTTGCGTTTAATATGAGAAATTCCAAAACATTATACACTATCTTGTCATGATGATGATACCCAATAAAAATACTCAAGCGCATGGTTTTATTTTACTTTATACACAGGAAAGACAGGTTAATATGCTTAATAAAAAGGTTTATTAATTTTTTGTCAGGTAAAATCGCAGAAGGAGAGTTACTTTTTAAAGTCGGCTACAGAATATGTAATTTTTTAAATTACACACGTGAAGTACGTGATTGTATTATCTTTTGTATTATGATGATACCCAATAAAAATACTCATGCGCATGGTTTTATTTTACTTTATACACAGGAAAGACAGGTTAATATGCTTAATAAAAAGGTTTATTAATTTTTTGTCAGGTATAAAATCGCAGAAGGAGAGTTACTTTTTAAAGTTGGCTACAGAATATGTAATTTTTTAAATTACACACGTGAAGTACGTGATTGTATTATCTTTTGTATGTGGTATTGTAGAAGTAGTATAATGCTATTATAGTGCCCTCGATAAAAATAAACAAAGTTATAATACGTAAGAGATACATATAATAGTCTGCAGAGCACTTTTTGAATATTCAACTGGAAGGAGCATACCTATATATTTAGTGCCCTCGATAAAAATAAACAAAGTTATAATATGTAAGAGATACATATAATAGTCTGCAGAGCACTTTTTGAATATTCAACTGGAAGGAGCATACCTTTATATAAAAGTATTAAAATCACAGGAAAATATTGAATCGGTTGTGGTGTATTTAAAAGTTTGCTACAAAACTGACATTGAACACAATTTATGCTAGAAGTAGCAAAAATCGTTCACATGCATCATTAAATTCTGAAGCTGCTGATTCCTTGTGCTTCCTTATACATGTATATACGTGCTCCATCTTTTTTAAGGTACAATAAAATTTTAAAAGTGCACTACACCAAACGCGATCGGCAAGTTTGCAAAAAAAAACACAAAACATCTACATGCGCATTGCATAAAAATACTGTGTACGTTTTGTGCTCTAGATTGCATCTTGAACTTGAACAAATTTGCACTGTATTGTGCAGAGTTTTGTAAAGAGTTTTGTCCGTTCTCATACTTGCAAAAAAATTTGTACATTTGTGACCAGTGTACTTCCTTTGAGGAGGCTGAGGTTTTCTTGCTGCGCTGATAAATGCTACACATGTTCCAACGTAATTGCTTATTGCTTTTTTTGTGTAGCCTTCAACAATTAACATGAACTGGGTTTGGCATTTTTTAACTAATAAATTAGGTGACTACTACCTGACTGACTATTATACTACTACCGACTAAAAACGCGCTCTCATAATCATCGTCCCCGTTATCATATTATTATCGTTATTATTATTATAACATGTAGTTTGTTGCGCATATTTCCATCTCGCAACACACAAAGTGTTTATTATTATTATTATTGCACGGCATTATTATGATTTACTTGCCCCCTCCTGTCTGCCTGTCTTTAATTTCCTCAAGAATTGAGAATGAGCTACGACTTGACTTTGAGTTTACTTTAGTTCATTTACTTTAACTTCAGGTAAGACTTTTTTGTGCTTACTACAGAGGATGATGCGATACTAGCGATACTCAACAACTTTATTCATATGACATTCACAGTCTCTCTTGTTGTTTGTTGCTCTGATGCGATGCTTCCTTCCACTTGTCTCTCCTCAGCGCGTCTCTCTGTAATAACTCTCTTTTAAATAATATATTCCGCAGTCCACATGGTACATAAATGCAAGGTTGCTCAATTCCTCAGTTCAAGTTCATTTTTGATGATTAGGTAAGACTTTTTTGTGCTTACTACAGAGGATGATGCGATACTCAACAACTTTATTCATATGACATTCACAGTCTCTCTTCTTGTTTGTTGCTCTGATGCTTCCTTCCACTTGTCTCTCCTCAACGCGTCTCTCTGTAATAACTCTCTTTTAAATAATATATTCCGCAGTCCACATGGTACATAAATGCAAGGTTGCTCAATTCCTCAGTTCAAGTTCATTTTTGATGATCAATTCCTGCCTTATATTTTTACCGTTGAATTGTTATCATTGATTGTTTGCTGCTGCAACAATATTCATTCAAACGTATGCCATGTACCTGTTCGAATTATTATTTTCAGCATATTATTTTTACGCATTCAATCAATTATTATTATCCATGTAGAAAAAGTAATAAAAATATCCTTCCTTTGCAAAAATTATATATATTATTGCCTATATAGTTCTCTTTTCGTGATTCATAACTATTTCATAGGTAAATTAAATTACAAAAAAACTATCCTCATCATCGTCATCATCCTCTTGCACTTTGTATGCACATTATTATAAATATATTTTTTGCCTTTGGCTGTGAGGTGATGTTTAGGCAAATGAAAGGTTGAAGAGTCACTCACAACAGCAAAAGTTGAATGTCTCAATTGAATCATAAAACCTTGTGTAAAATATATATAAAAAATAGGACAGAATACGTGAATATAAGTACACAACTGTGGATGTGCATATTTCAATGCAAAATTGACGGCACACTACTACACGGCACGGCGGCGGACGTATAGGTAAAAAAAATTGTCAGAAGGTTATTCAGTTTTCAACGCTATTGTTTATAATAATATGTATATTCATGTAAAGTATAGGCATTTTTTATGTTTACGCTTGCATCAATTGAATTCATGTATTTTTGTCGGTCATCATCATCATGCAAAAGACTCTATATTCATTCTCTGTTGTGACTAAAAGGAAGTTATAACATGGTACTTGACTGACAAGAAAATTGAAAATCTATGCAGCAGATGAGATGAGAGAGTTTAATGATAAAAATATTTAATGTACAAAATATTCAGTTGTGAGATTAGTGAACTGCCGACAAATTACTATTTAGTTTCATCTTTGCCTGCGTACGCTGCGCTGTTTTCCGAATTCTGCTCCAGATTGACAGCACAGTACGTAGAAGTTGGTAGAATATCGCACATATACACCTTTGCGGTGCATAACTGTATCATCGTGCGCTAATTGCGTAAATAAATGACTATAGATCATAGTAAATTGTGGTGTAGTGTGGGAGTGGAGTGCATATGTTTATCACAAGATTTTTTTCATGTTGGTGTTTCTTGGAACACTAATTTGTTATTATCAACAAGTTAATGTACAAAATATTCAGTTGTGAGATTAGTGAACTGCCGACAAATTACTATTTAGTTTCATCTTTGCCTGCGTACGCTGCGCTGTTTTCCGAATTCTGCTCCAGATTGACATCACAGAATATCGCACATACACCATACACCTTTGCGGTGCATAACTGTTTCATCGTGCGCTAATTGCGTAAATAAATGACTTTAGATCATAGTAAATAATGGTGTAGTGTGGGAGTGGAGTGCATATGTTTATCACAAGATTTTTTTCATGTTGGCGTTTCTTGGAACGCTAATTTGCTGTTATCAACAAGTAACAACTAAGTACAACAAATTGGTTAGACCTTACATTTTACTGTCGGTCGGATAAAAAGTGGATAATCTTACGTACATTTGTTTCTTCCAGGCAAATTAATATATAGATAGGTTCTTAGAAAATTACTATTTTTTCTGTTTTCCTCCCACCACCAACAGACTTGAAATATATTTTTGTCTTCTTATAGATTGCAATAAATACATATATAAAACCCATAAAAAATAATAGTGTGCAGAAATTATAAAGGAAGTAAATATTATTATTATGGGGTAAGCTTTAGCATTGTAATAAGTTATTTCCATATTTTTATGCATTTCAGGAAAACCCTCAATTGGATCATCATCGTTTTAAGTGAAAACGTGTATTTACTAACTCTGTGTGTGTAGGCTGGAGTGGCATTTCAGTAGTGAGTAGCATATTGTAAACATCGCTAACATATCATCACAGCAGAAAAAGAATAAGAAACAATATGGTTTTTCTCTAAAGTGTTTTTTTTCTATTTCTTCTGGTCTAACCTCTCTCACTGAAATATTAAGTAGCTTGTAAGCTGTCGTTGTGCCTCTTTTCCCCATTTGTAAATCATCCATGTTTAATGTAAGTTGGTAATGTAATAATGTTATAACCTTACATACATACAGATTTATTCTCGCGATGAAAAATTTTCAACGTGGCGACCAAAATGTAAATACTTTGCATTTAGACTTTAGACTAGGCTGATCGCCTCAAGTCATATCAAGCAAACGTGTGTGCAAAATAAACTTCCTTCCTCCTTTACTTGGTCTTTTAAAAAGTTTTTGTGAAAGTAGACAATAAATGTCGACAGGGAATGGACATTTTACTTTCTGTGTCTCGGTGAATAAAGTAGGTATTGAGAAAAAGAGATGCAAATCAAAAAACTGCAACAGCAGCACTGGCGATAATTTTGAGTAGTAGCTCAATTTTCTGCGATACGGTTTTTATCTCTCTGTACGTACGTACGCAGCATAAATAATTTTTTATAGAGCAGAACTGAGTGAGTACTGAGTAGACGGAACATTTTCATGTGCAGCAGCAGCAGCCAGAGAGACAAAACAACAAAAGCGACTCTAACCTAAAGATAAACGTGAAAGATATGAAAAGTTGATTGTGAAGTGAACTGCCAGGAGCTAGGCCGCGTAATAATATATAGAGAGACTTAAAGCTTCTCATTCGTATTCACTTCACTCCAGTTTTTTGTTGACGCTCTTTTGCCTCTTTTCCAGTGTTCCAGAAGCAGAAAGCCACACAACACGGCAAAATAGAACAAGAGAGTTACATATTGCAAAAGTGTGGCTTATTGCTTATGCATCTCACAATAACAACAGTCACACTGTCTAAAAGCGAAAACTTGTTGTGCAAGTTGGTTATATGCAAAGTTTTTTAATGTCTATCTAATTTCCCCAGTGTGTGTGCTCCCCTATTATTAGTGTGTCCAGTCAACAACAACAGTCACACTGTCTAAAAGCGAAAACTTGTTGTGCAAGTTGGTTATATGCAAAGTTTTTTAATGTCTATCTAATTTCCCCAGTGTGTGTGCTCCCCTATTATTAGTGTGTCCAGTCAACGTTAAATTGTGAATTGTGCTCTCTTTTTGCATATCATTCATCATCCAACACTACCGTGTACATAATATGTGAGAATAACGCAATTTTTCGCGAACGAGGAAAATCCCCTGAGAAAATTATTAATAAAAAAGATAACACTTCTTACGACGTGCACTACACATTACACACACACGCGCGCGTAATATGTTGCATATGTTAAGCTAAGCTTCGTATACAATTGTAGTAGCTAATACGGCCATTTAGTTTAATGGAACTCGTCTCTTTTTTTCTCTCTCTCTTTAGTGATATAGTTTACTGCAGTACGGCGTAAATCATCATAAGGATTTGGGCTTCCACAAGTTCCACAACCAAAAATTATTGCTACTAGTGCGGGCATTTGGTACAAAGTAAGCTGTTACACTATATTACAACTTGTTGCTGTTGTTGCGGCGAACACACTTCCTGGATAAAAAGGATTCGCTTTTTATATAGTATACACTCGTAGGGAAAAAGAACCTCTACTTGACCGATTCACGCTAAACAAATGTATATGCGTGTTGATTGATGATTTACACAAGTACATATTTTCAATTTGGATTTTGTGTAACTGACTGGATTGGACCACAAACAACCACAGAGTTTGTTGCATACAAGGAATAATCTTCACATGAAATAATATTTGTTATTATAACATAATATATCACATTCCCTGATATTCTCTAACCATTGAACATACACAAGTTATTATCCTCTTCTAAAAAATGGTTGTGTGCAAAGTGTTGCAATAAAAGCCTTTTTTGGCAGGAAAAAAAACATATTTTTACAAAGTGAAGACGTGAGGTTGGTGGGGGTGTAGTGGAACAGAGCGTTTTTCCTTTTAGTTTACCCTTTCCAGTGTTGTGTAGAAGCAGCAATAAATGCTGTTCTTCTAGCAAACACGCCAGAAAATATATCACCTATGTGGAAACGCTTACCGAAAGCATTCAAAGGCAAAATGATGATGATGCAGTCCTCCCAAGACATGTTTTGGATTGATCAGGCGAAACGAAAGGATGACTTTTATACCAATTACGTTTGCGACACTGTTATGGGCAAGTAAGTTAGTGGGGTGACTTGATAAAATGTCATGTTGGATCTATAAACAGTTATCATTTTGTTTTTCTTTCATTATTGAAGCTACTTATTGGGAATATGATTTTTGTGAAAATGGAAAATATATACTACATGTTTCTCTTTCATTTCACAGAGGCGTCACAAGTACGGTGTACAGATGTAAAAACAAAAATACTGGAGAATTCTGTGCGGCCAAAGTTATTGAGAAAATGGTACAAAGATATGTTTTTTTTTCCTTTTGGAGAAAGCTGCCAAAACCAACACTTACGTAATGTTGATCGCGTATGTATGATGAATTTTTGTAGGGTCAAGGAAAAAGGAAGAAAGTGATCTCCTGTGAAGTCGAGGCTCTCTTGAAATTGGATCACCCCAACATTGTACGTTCTTGTCCTTTTATTCATTCTATTCATGTCTGCTCGCACATTGTTTTATTTTTCTGTTTAATGGAATCCCTGGAATAGATTAAGATGAAAGACATATTTGAATCCTCAACTGAAGTTTACATAGTGTTGGAACTTGCCATAGGAGGTACGGTTTTGTAGTTTTTGTCAAAATTTCCCGAAAAAAAAAATTGCAATGCCTGACCATTTATTTCCGTTTTCAGGTGAACTCTTTGACAGGATCGTTAAAAAGGGACATTACAGTGAAAAAGAAGTATGCTGCATCATTCTAGAAAACGTGTATGCAAAAATTATTATGAACAACGTTTCCTAAATATTGTTGTTTGCGCATTTTTTAAACAGGCTGCCAAAGTTTGCCATCAAGTGCTTAGCGCTCTAGAGTATTCGCACACAAAAAATATTGTGCATCGGGACATCAAGCCAGAAAATATCCTGTACGCTACTTCCTCAGACGATTCGTTAATTAAAATCTCCGATTTTGGTAAGCACCAATAATTGTGGCATTGAATAATTTCATTTCTTTTTATATTTCAGAAAGTATTCAAGTTTTATATTTTCTTCACAATCTTTTTCTCACAGGGTTTGCCAAAACAGTTGATGAAGACACAATCATGAGAACTTTTTGGTAAAATTATGATTATATTGTACCTCCTCTATTTATTTTTCCTTTAGTAACGTGGCATATTGTTTTCATATTTTTTTCTTTTCTTCCAGTGGAACGGTGGGTTATTGCGCACCTGAAGTTGTATTGAAAAAGCCATACTCATCCGCAGTAGATTTGTGGTCGCTTGGAGTTGTATTGTACATTCTGTAAGCAGAGATTCTCTTTAAAAATTTGCACCCTACAGTTGATCATTTTTTGCACATTGTAATTATTTTTTTCTTTTCTTCCAGTGGAACGGTGGGTTATTGCGCACCTGAAGTAGTATTGAAAAAGCCATACTCATCCGCAGTAGATTTGTGGTCGCTTGGAGTTGTATTGTACATTCTGTAAGCAGAAATTCTCTTTAAAAATCTGCACCCTACAGTTGATCATTTTTTTGCACACTGTAATATATTACAAACGTTTTCCTTTCTACTTTCAGGTTGTGTGGGTAAGTTTTTACTGTTAATGACCTGTAAACAACTGCGTAAACAATATGATGCCCGGCTGTTTTGTGGGAAAAACTTGAATTTTTATGTGGTGATGACGTAGATGGAATTCTTACCTGTCATTATTACACATTTTGACTTTTATTGCTTTTATAGCAAAAACAGTTAAAATAAAAATCACACTACTATGTGGAATCTAATGATGATGAAAATAATCAATACATTTTTCTTTTGTTTTTTTCTGCAGATATGAACCTTTTTGGGATGAAGATGGAGAAGCTGGTAAGAAACTTTTTTTCTTAATTAAAAAGTTTTCCATGTAAATATTTTCCCCTCTCTCTCTCTCTATAGCCTAATAGAAACAAGTGTTCTCATCAACTTTGTTTATTTTGTTCTAGGTGTTACCCGAAAAATTGTCAGAGCCGAATATGAGTTTGAGTCGCCTTATTGGGATGACATTTCAGAGCCCGCTAAGGAACTTGTGACTCAAGTAAGTTTCAAACAAATAAATAATGAAGAAGTATGTCATTTCTTATAATTAATGGGAAAAGAACAACTTGTTAAGCTCAGTCAGATTCACTCATGAGAATTAATTGATACGAAATGTCAAGATGAGATAATGCTCCCTATCATCACCACTGCTGATGTCTGTTGTGTTGTGATATGATATAACAAGAAAGATGGAATGGAAACGTGGGTGGTTTTTGTCGTCGACTGTCTGTCCTCAGTTTAATGCTGATTACATGACGGTTGTTGTTGCTGCGACTGCTGCAGTTGTAGTAGTGGGTGTAATTTCCATACATGTGTGCATTTATTTTGCAATAAGCAATAATGAATATTAATATTATTCATGAAAAGACCAATCCTGGATATAAATTACAGTCATTAAGCGCTATTAGTGTCATCAGCCTGGTCTGTGTGAGTGTCAGGACAAAAAGAAACAACGACGGACCAAGTGGCCTTGCCATTCTATTTTACTCCTAATTCAATGTCAATGCTAAACACATTTTGCGCTCAACAACCCAACAAAAGATTCATTCATGCACAAATCACATTTAAAAAGCAGAAAACATCACTCGGACTTAATGTTTGATCTCTGCAACATCAAACAACAAAAAAAAATCAGAAAAAATCAGTGCAATGCTTATAACATGCATGAATCCTTTTCCCTTTTAGGTTTACATTTGTGCTAACAAGAAGCATGCAATATATTTGACAGAAAAAAACGAACATTAAAAGACTTTTGTCCGTCAATTAATTTCATTACCACCGACTTTGTTTTTACATTATTTTCAATCCTTTTTTCTATAGTTGATGTGCGCTAATCCAGAGAAAAGACCAACAGCAACCGAAGCACTCAGTAATCCTTGGGTTACGGGTAATATTGCCAGTGACACTCATCTTCAGAAGACACAGGATCGTATCAGAGAATTCAATGCGAAAAGGAAGTTCAAGGTAAATCATAAAAAAGCTGTACATTGCATAGTATCTGTCTGTACGATATCTGTCAGTTACAATTTTTATAATTTAACTTTGAATGCAACAGGCTTGCTAAACTTGCATTTAATTTCTCAAGGGCAAAATTTATGTTTTCTTTAAATCTCTTTTAAATCTTTTAGGCTGTGGGTCAAGCTGTTATTGGAATAAATAAATGGAAAAGTGGAGGAGGCCAATCAAACTCGCTTTCATCTTCCCATTCGGTCAGCCCAGAAAAGTAAAAATAAAGAATCCAGATGGCTCCGTCGTAATATATTATGTATATTTGCGTGCAATTTTATTGAAAAAAACAGTGCAATTTATTTTCATGGATTTCAATATTTGAAGGACGTATTATGAATCTCCTCGTTGCATGATCAATGTAAAAATATTTTAAAAGCTAAAAGTATAAAATGTCTATACTACTTGTCTGATTGCATAAAAATAAGTGTGTATGATGAATATAATATATATATCAAATTTTCTCTTTGAAACCTGTGAAATTGTTCCAGTGAATTCTAAACATGTTTTAAAGATGTGTGCGTTATTATACGATCCAACTTTTTTATGTTTAACTAAATATTATGTAAAAATATTATGTATTCCTTATTGTACTTCCATGCATGGTATTTTTGTGATGTAAAAACTGAATGAGAGTTTTTAAAAATTGTTCCTTAAAATACCAATGTATAAAATTCATTAGAAATAAATTGTTTCGCAAGAATAATAATTCAAATTTGGAGTGATTTATTGAACAGTCACATTTTGTATTTGTTCTTCCGCTACACACTGTGATATCAAGAGTTTAATATGTAAAAACTGAATGAGAGTTTTTAAAAATTGTTCCTTAAAATACCAATGTATAAAATTCATTAGAAATAAATTGTTTCGCAAGAATAATAATCCAAATTTGGAGTGATATTTATTGAACAGTCACGTTTTGTATTTGTTCTTCCGCTACATACTGTGACATCAAGAGTTTATAACCACAAGCATATGAGTCAGGGCGAATTTACAAATTTTTGAACTTAAACCACAACTACTCGTCGTGATGCTGTTGATTCATAAATAAAACGCTATCTTTCCCAAATACAAAATTAATAGACTTACGGCTAAGACGCATTTGTATTCCTGTGGTAGTGGACGTTACGTATTTTTCATTTCCTGTGGAAAATGTGCAGTAAATGCGGCCATTCATGTGACCATGCTATTTCGTTGTCTATATTCCTTTTTTGGAACATGAGTCGAACAAAAATACCTACTACTGACCGACAAGCAACCGAGCATCTGAAGTTGATAAATGCTGCATGTCAAGAAATGTACATATGTACCTAATAAAATGATTCACAATCAATGAGCTAAATTGCGACATAGTACGGTAACGTAGGATGTGACAAAGAGGATATTTTTTTCATTAGTAATTTAAACGTTTTTTTGAATTAACCAACCAATGCTGGCTGATTCACCATACGTGGACAAAATCATGAATATTAAGAATTATTGTTTCAACTATCAAACATTCTCATCTCATCATTTTAGCTGTAATGGTGTACTCGCTTCAATAATCAAAGAAAACAGAAAAGGTTTTAAGCAGTAAATCTGTAAGTAGATTTGAAAGTGAATCTTGCCTCTTTTATTTTTACAATGAAGTTGGTCTCTGCGATATTTGCCTTTTTGCTTCTTTTTCTCTCGGAGAAAACAAAGGCTCAGGTTGGTTCAAATGAAAATGAGTCCGAAGGACCTTGGTTAAATTCTCTGCAGGAATTGAAAGGTGTTAGCGCGTCATGTGCTCTTAAGATACCTGATTTTCCCGACATTGTAGAGGAAGAAGAGGTTAGTAATGACTTTTTGTTTGATAAATAAATCTTTTTTTTCGATTTCTTTGTGTTTTAAAGCAAGTTTTTTTATTGTACATTGTTTGATAGAGCAAATGGAAAAATTGCATAGACCATATTACTAGGCCTATTACAGAAAAGTTTCCAGTTTTGAACTCACGTAGTAATGATGAAGAATACGGCAACATTAACTCTTCACAAATATACGAGATTG
>JAANSP010002694.1:0-12388 GCA_036850745.1 Homidia socia | reverse complement strand
CATGAACTTAAATTTGAGGGGTGCATATTCCCATGCCTAAACCCTTCTATTTAAAATTCCATCTTGGGAAAAGGAAGTGAGTGAAATTCCATGTTGAGCAGTCTGTGGTACACCTCATCAAATTAACATTAGGCCTGTCTGTACGTGAGATTAGTCTGTGTTTCAAGTGGTGACTCATCTTAATCAACCACCGACGCCAACAAATATTTCAACCTGAATCGGTTCAGTGATTTAGCTTGATTATTGCACTTTACTGTAGTAGCCATTCGCTGAAAAAGGCAAATCAGACGAAAAAAAGAAAAAGGATGTGTCCGGATCGATGGGATTTAAAATAGTCCACTGGCTTTACGACTTGTAAATAAAAAAATCTTTCCTTGTGCAATATTACGAGGGTTTTTCGTTAAATAACTTCCAGACTATTATTGCTGGCTCAAAAATTGTTATCACATGTACTGTATGCATATAGTCAACCGAGCGTTTCACGCTTTTTGTGTTGCAGTGAAATGGGTTGAATTTGTGGTGACATTTTTATATTCATTTACTCTTCTTCCATTAACACTATGTTACTGAACTCCAGTAACTGATAGCAGGTCAGGGATTCTGGGTGTTTCCTGATTAGTGATAGATAATGATAAAATATGGGAATTAAAAACGACAATGATATTTTGTTACTTTACGATAGTACAGGTGAAGAAAGCAATTAGCCATTTCTTTTCATCGCATAGCAGATAGATCGTGCTGTATGGAACTTAAACAAAATCATAGTCTGGAAGGTTTTTAACGAAATATCCTCGTAATTATCTGCACATTCAGCACGATGCACTAACGGAATTTCCTAATGTGGTTTTTGTATATTTCCTATGCTTTGCGCATGTGAAATAGTCGTTACCACTAGCCAATCTATAGTAAATTATTTATTTTGAATCATATCTACTTAAATTCTCGATAACTTGCTTGAACTCATTTTATCATACTGAGTGAATAATTTTTATATAACGCACTGCATATTATTACCTTACCACACACGCATTTTTGGTAATTATTACTAATTTTAAAACACAAAACCAATAATGAGTTTATTCAGTTGACGCAAGCCCAAAAAAAACACATGCCACATTGACATCATACTATGCAAATGTTATAGGGGGTAATTTTCTCATAAATAATTCATACGGTAATATATTTAATGACTAAAACTTTTACTGTCACGGCTTGTTCAAACGAAAGAAAAGTGTGCCGTAGTGTGGTATAAGGGGAATTAAATTCCCGACAGCTTATTATAAAGCAGACCGCCGATGATCTCAGTCTCTTCGTGTTCTCTGTCCAGAAAATGTCATTCAAACAAACAAGCCTTGTTGCGTTGCCCAATCTCTGACAGAAACATATATATAAGCGTCTGGATTGTAATTTAAAGCCAAAAGTGCAAAAAGGATTACAAATCCAGCCTGGAATAAATGGGCCTCTGCAAAATCGGTTGGGTGAGATAAGTTTTTAGGTTGCAAACATTTTGTTTAAGGGGAATTAAATTCCCGACAGCTTATTATAAAGCAAACCGACAATGATCTCAGTCTCTTCGTGTTCTCTGTCCAGAAATTGTCATTCAAACAAACAAGCTTTGTTGCGCTGTCCAATCTCTGACAGAAATATAGATGCGTCTGGATTGTAATGTTAAGCCAAACATGCAAAAAGGATTACAAACCCAGCCTGGAATAAATGGGCCACTACAGAATCGGTTGGGTGAGATAAGTTGTAGTTTGTAAACATTTTGAATTTTTGTTTACGTAAGCTGAGTAATATGTACAGTGCACAATCCCATTTCTTCGTAGCCTATCGCTTTTATCGGATACAATAAATACAGATTGGCTAGTTGGCTGCAATGCATACACTTGGACACATTATAAAAAAGAAAAATCTCAAGTCGATTGGCAGCGTCAGTGATCAGTTCATCTTGTTTTGAAAAAGTGTGCTGTAAAAACTCTGGTTTTGCAATTCTTGTTATTATCCTAAAAAGAATTATCAGCCCAGGAATACGGAGTACACTATAAACAAGCAGTGAAAATTTTACAAATTAAGGTAGTGCCAGTTGTTTAGTTTATCCTCTTTCTTTTTTTGCTATTGTGCGTCATAATAATATTACATGGAGAATTTTAGTTCCGTCAAAATTACAGGACTCAACTCAAAGGAATACATACTTACTTTAGTTTAAATTGTTACTACATTGACATTGCGTGCTATTTTGCATTGAACGACGAGGACTAGATGGATTGCTATCAATCTGTACCTGAAAACTGTGCACACACATAACTTAATTAGGCACGACCATCATGGACAAACGTAGAAATTTTCTGTTTTGCTCCAGGATGTGTCTGCAAATGGAAATAATTTCATACAGGACGCACACTCGACCCTCGTTCACTCATTTAATCTCAATCATTCATTGAAAGTTTCATGGTCTGTGTTTCAACTTATAGTCCACTTTGTTTCATTCAAGTTATATTAACTGCTCTGCAAAGCTGTATATCTTTGTTTGTTTTGTAGAGCAAACTGGACACACCTGTCCTTGTTCATCAAAAAAATTCCATAAAAAATCTTTGCTGGCTGTGTTACACTAACTTCAACTAAAGTTTGCTTGGCATTCATTATTATTGCGGCATAAGCGTAAAAATCCAAAGCAATTTTTTCATATGAAAAACCAACGCCAAACAATGTTCACTCGCTTAAAACGCATGACTCATGACATAATATTATATATTATGTTTCCTATAAAATGTTCATCAACCATTCTACTAATTTTGCTTTGCCGCATGTTCATCGTCGTCATCATCATGGGCAATACTTTTGTTGTGGTCAGCTCAGACAAACGCGAACATGTTGCATGATGATGATGATGATTTGCGTTACAGTGACTATTCAATTCTAAACTTCCTCTTACCTCCCTACACACACTTCACATGATTCGCGTTTCCGTTTTCCTGACCAAATTGTTTCAAACTCTGTTTTGTTCTTCATATCCGAACAATCATCATACATAATCTAGTTCATTGTTTGATCTTTCCTGTTGTGACTTGTGGGATGCAATAATAATAAAAATCAGTAATCACTAACATTCTACTAATGATGATGGAATACCCATCGCTTAACATAATAATCAAATCATCTTCCTGCTGCTGTAAGCATTCGTAGTGAATGAAATTATGGTATAAATTATATGTTGCTGTACACAGTTGGCAACAAATGTGGGCAACTCCCAAAAAATATTTATTTTACTCCAAAAAGTAAAAAAAAGTTGACAACATCATGTTTTACTTATTTTTAACTGAAAAATAATCCATGCATAGTTGGCTACACTACTCCTCTGCTTGTCTGTACGGGCACGCTAAATCCTTTATTTCCGTTTCAAATTTAATGGGTAAATATGACTATGTGACTGTTTCGAAATGGAGTGATAATATTCAATAATATACGTACTTTACATGTTTTTCTCTCACTCAAATACCACACAAATTTTAGTAGTATATTTTTGTGCGTGTTTCTGATTTTAAGAAAGGGTTTATCTTATTTTCTTTCTGCTTAAATTAGTTCATTCGTGTTGTGCTGTGCATGCAAAAAAACATTTTTTTCTTATTTTCCAGCTATCTATTCCAAATCATGTGGGATATGTGATAGTATTCACGTTTTTCTTTGGTTGTCGCTGTCACATTTTTTCCATTTCTTTAACAATGTAATGTTTGTAATATTTACATTGTTCATATTCTGCCGTATACAAAATTCTCAGAATCTCAAAATTTTCCTTTAAAGTTGTTTCTATTTATATATAAGCACATGCGCGTACAAAGAACCAAAAATTTCTTTATAAAAAAGTAAACAGTAGCAGTAATAATAATTTTTTATATTTTCATTGTTCCTATTCTGCCGTATACAAATTTCTCAGAATCTCAAAATTTTCCTTTAAAGTTGTTTCTATTTATATATAAGCACATGCGCGTACAAAGAACCAAACATTTCTTTATAAAAAAGTAAAGCTGTGATTTTTTATTCTTTTATAATTTGTTTGTACTTGGACTAAATATCAATTGAGTGACCGCTTTTGAACTCTTAGGAAATGCACAATATTACCTACAATAATATTATATTTTTTTCTGATCGGACCAAACAGAGAGTGAGGAGGAGGAGGAGAAGGCTATACCTACAATAATATTTTTAAGTACCTATAAACGATTTTTTACATTCATTCAATCAGCTCATCAAACCATTAAATAGAAACAGTATATTTTTACGATACTCATCATTATCCTGTAGCGTTATTATATTATTGTGTGTTGTCTGCATATGCATAATGGTGATTGATCGCCATTATTATATTATTATTGTTGCGAGCTGTTATCTATCTGTATCTCCCCGTTTAGTTTCTTTTTTTCTTCTGTCATCATCATAAAAGTGTCTTCTTGTAGGCCAACAAACCAAAAACGCAGATACCAGACCAGATACACACACAGACACGTAGCCTCGACCTCTTCTCCTCTTCTTCCACAACTACTGGTTATGCTATTGACTTCACCTCTTTTCTCACTCTTTCTTTTGTTGCTTTGTGGCTTGTTTTTTTATTCTTTTTGAACAACGCAAGCAATAGTAATAATAATAATGCTCACTTAAATACACATACCGAATATAACTCTGAAAACGACAAATAATAATAAGACTTTGTTTCTGCTGCTGCTACAGTTGAAAAAACCACAAGAATACTGCTAAAATAGGTATCCTTTTTTCGTTGGGACTCTTTTACAAGAACCCTGGCCCAGCTACTCAATCTTCTACCTACGTATCTGGCGATAATATTGGTGGCAAACGGCGACCAAAAACAGTAAAATTTTTTTTTAATTCTTTTTGAACAACGCAAGCAATAGTAATAATAATGCTCACTTAAATACACATACCGAATATAACTCTGAAAACGACAAATGTTAATAAAGACTTTGTTTCTGCTGCTGCTACAGTTGAAAAAAACCACAAGAATACTGCTAAAATAGGTATCCTTTTTTTGTTGGGACTCTTTACAAGAACCCTGGCCTAGCTACTTACGTATCTGGCGATAATATTGGTGGCAAACGGCGACCAAAAACAGTAAAATCGAAATCTTCCTTTAAGCCAACAAGCCACACGTACTAGGGGCCAGGGGCGTATGCAGAGTGGGGGCAAAGGGGGCAACTTTTCCCTTGAAATGCCCATATGGCCTAAATGCAATTATTCCGAATATTACTTTTGTTCTACTCAATCTGCGAACAACTTGATTGCAAATATTCTTATTTCATGAAATTAAATGCTTAATTCTTATACAATTTGCAAATTTTCTTGGCTTTTTCCTAAATTTCCAATAGGAAAAGTCGGATAAAGTCAAATTGATGAGCGTGCCCCCCGTAAACCTTCTGTCTGGGTAAGCTAGTGACTTACCAGAGTAAAAACGTAAATCCCCATTCAACGAAAAAAGAGACAAAATGCTACCACCACAGAAAAACGTATTGAATGAATTGAAACCCTTTTTTACATGACGAGATATTTGGGCTGTTTTAAGTAAGCAGTCGATTATTACTTTGACATTGCTTACTTGAAGGTATCATATATGTATAAAGAACAGAGCAGAACACACACGGTCAGTTTAAGTAGTAAAAAAAGTTAGCACTGTATCAGTGAGAAGAGGCAACGACTTGGCTTTGTTGACGTGATCGTCATCAGAGAAATAGGGTTTCGCTTTAGAATAGGCGACCGTTCCACAAAAAGTATTGTAGAGAGAGTAAGTTGAAGCAAAATGTTTTCAAGTTGTGCTCACTTTACAATTTTCATAGCATATCATCAAAATATTATGTGCCATCATGTATGCTTGCTTGTCCATCCATCTAAATATAGGTACACACATTAATGCAGAGCAGAGTACGGTTTTCACATGTTTAATCTTTGTCTCTCAATTCTATTTTTACAGGTAAAATAGAGTGCCAGTCCAGTTGAGCTGCGCAGTCAAATGTGAACAGGCAAGTTGGACGGATCATCATCATCATCATCATAATTCTCCGTCTAGTACATATCTCCCAGATTTAAAAAAATCTTTTTGGGAGCACAGACTTTAAGTAAAATAAAAGTCTCTGGATAGCACTTGAGTTTTTTTTAAATAAAGGACATTAGTAGCACATAATGTGACTTTTTTGTCAAAAAGCGAATACTATTTTGTTCATATAACTCATAGTACCTTTTTCATAGACGCCAAGTTTATTGGAACAAATAATTACAGTAGTAGTGAGTGAATGTAAGGCAATCAGAATTTTATTATGGAACCAGAAGACACGCGACGAGTTTCTCAAGAAATAAAAATGACAATAAGGATGCCATCATCATTCTCTTCAGAAAGTTCAGACAATTTGCGCAGTGTTCAGGAAATTCAGACAGATCGGAGACGAAAGAAAAGAGGAATAAGCATCATGGAAGAACATGAATGTTCACCATCAGTGTTTTTTGGAAGGAGGAGGATGTGCCCCAGCAGCAATTTATCATTCTCATCATCATTATCGTCATCCTCTCTAGTCTTGTTCCTCTTTACCAGCGCACTCCTTTTGCTTGTGTGCGTTGTCCCCAGCCAGAGTCTCCCCTTTGAGGGCAGATCATTATCCAGCAGCAGTAATAATAATGAGGGTGGTGTGAGCAGAAGTCACAGATCTCACATGGATCTTCTTATAGATCCCATTCACCAAGCAGAATACGGGGACGACGATCCCTTTGAGAACACGCGAGTAGTCAAATCTGTCTTTGACATGGTTTTGAGGACGCCACCTCCTCCCACCCGTTCAACAAACAACTGCCCACCAGGCACACAGAGTCCTTTTGAAGGTGGGCCCTGCATCAAGAAAAGTACAGATCCTGTAGCCACGGTAGATCAAAGCTTTCTCCTGGATACACTTCGAGACTTGGCAAAGGATGGCATGCTTTTTGGCCAACCCTCACAAAAAAATCGACGACCTGGAGGAAGTCCGGGAGGTAACAGAAGGAGAACATCGGGAAGACGTACGACAACAACAATAGCCCCTTCAACGACAATGGATAGCTCAGAGGAGGGAGCAGAGCTGGAGGGTGAAAATTCTCCCACAACTACCGACAAAAATACCGGTAAGTTTTGAAAAAATTATATATTTCCCAAACAAAAAATTCTTGTTTCATTTTATTTTTCCTTCTGGCTAACTTCCAAAACATGTTGATTTATTTTTTCGCTCCGGCTCTGGCAAAATTTTATTGGCAAATGTGCAAAGAGAGGAAAAGATTGTGTAAAAAATCAGATCAGATTTTCAAAAAGAAAAATCTCTCTCTTTCGCTCTCTTTCACGAATATCTTCTACTTCTTCTTCTTCTTCACATCTTCTGTGTCTGTTCCTGTCCTTCACTCTCTCAATTGACGTCAATGAATGAATTGATTGCAATTCCTTCCTGTTGTCGTCGTGTACTACTACTGCGCGCGTACGTATATAGAGCTGCTGTGTCTCTGTTGTAGCAAATGAACAACTTCTTCTGAAAAATCTGCAAATCTGTGTCTGTTCTCTCTCTATCTATGTCTCTCTGTGTCTCGCGATGACTTTGTAAGATTAACAACAAAAATGATATATTTCACATAAAAAATATAAACTGCTTTACATGTTTAATGTCACTGCATGGGACATTTGCCATTTCCGGATACACATTTCTTTTTTTAAAGAATAAAGATCAAAAAAATAAATTATCAGCGCATGCATATTTAATTGGCAGCACGACCTTCAGTCATTCAAAAAGAAATTCTTTGATTAAACTAAACATAAATATTTTTGTTGATTTTCTATATAAATTTTAGGAGACAATATCAACGTAAACATGGCTGTTGCTGAAGTACAAGAAGTTGAAGTGACTGAGGATCCTTCAACTTCACCTGGGACAACATTATCAGCCACTAATGGAGAAACGCCAGAAGTAAATGAAGGCCTATTATCATCATCATCATCAGTCGACCAAATTGACAGTGACACAATAGCACCTGCAGAAACAACTGCGGAAACCGTTACAACAACTGTGCCGACAACAACAACGACAACTGAAACTTCTCCTGTCGAGGATGGAGCTGACCTGAGGAGGACAGCAGCTGAACAAGCCCAGCAGGCTTGAAACCGTGCCATCTTCATCATCAGCAGAAACCGGAAACGGTAAAAAGAGTTCACCTTCTTCTTCTTCTTCCTCCTCCTCCAATAACAATTCATACTTTTCCTCCTTCCAATTTCCTTTCCTCTCTCCATCTTCTTATTTCTCGCCATTGACGCAAACTGACTCTGGTTTCTTCTTCTTCCTCCACTGCTGCTGATGCTACTACTGATCCGGAAAAGGGGCAATCAGAGATTTTCAGATATAGCACGAGTAACGATGTGGCTGCTGATAATAATGAGCAAGCTAATAATAGCAATAATAATCATGGCAGTTATAATAAAAGAGCCATTTATAGTCTTGGTCCTTCATCATCATCATCATCTTCCTCTTCTGACAGTAATCTAATGGCAGGTTCAGGTGATGTCACAAGACGACGATATTTGAATCCAAATTTTAATTATTACACAAATCACAGCAACAGACGAAGAAGATTAATGCGGAGAAGAAGAACTCTGTAAATAAATAAACATACACTACTAACCTATAAAAGCCAGTATAGTTGTCATTTTATTATGTAGGTTTTAATAATGAAAATGAAATTATTACTAATATTATATTATTAAGCTATATACAAACAGTCATTTTTAACCGTTAGATAATTTGCAATGCAGTGCGTTGCAATTTAATAGTTGTACTTGTACAGAGTAGGCTTATTTCGGTCGGTATATTTTTTGGCTTGATATTTTTTTTTCTTCTCCGAGTGAGTGAGTGGCTGCCCATCTGCTAATTATTGTAAAGGTGCGGATTGGATGATTTTGTGTTAAACTGTAAATATGTACCTAATATCTATAAATACCTAAGATTAATTGGTTAACAAGAACTGTGGTGCAATATATAATCAAAGATTAAGATGAAGTGATGGTTTTTTAACCGAGTCATTGATGAGGATTATGGTAGTAATATTAAATGCGTTTATCAAGTGGCGTGTGTTCTTCTTCAAATAATAATGTATGGTAACTGGCTGTACCGGTACAAGTGGATTAATTAAACAAAAAAATAAAATGTGCGACTGGCTGACACTTTTTTTGACGAGAGGCTAAAAAACATATTTTTAAGGTGCAGATGTGAAATGGGACCTGAAAATGATTACAATATAAAATTATTATTCATTATTAACTCTATTATTAACATTCTGACTGTAATCTTTTGTTTCCTCTTTAAAAAATATTTAATAAAAAAATAAACTAAAAGAAAGCATCTTGATCTGAAGATTTTTTCTGATGATGACAAGGTTTTGTCCTCTTTTTTGTAATGTTAAACATACTATTTTTGAATCGTGATTCTACTCACTATTTCCTATCTATTAAATTCTGAATTTAGATAACCTCTGTATTAACTAAACTTTAAAAAAGTAATCGTTAACCACTTTTGGATAAATTCTTTCTCTCTGCTGTTGTATTTTTATACACTATTAACATTATATACTCTTGTTGGCTAGTTATATATGTATTTAATATATACCATTTAATTATTTTAAATACGATAATATTATTTTTATTATTAATAAATGTAAAATATACTACTACCTATGCAAACTGCAAACCTCTGGTATATAACTTGTACTAACAAAAAATGGTTAATTGTTTTTCTTTCTTTTCTAAAAATATATTATATCACCAACTGTAAGTCATCTTTTTTGGTTATTGTTAGAATATCAAATACCCTCGTGTTGTTTCATCTTTTTATTTTATATATATTTTCCCGTTACGCTTAAAACAAAACAAAAAAATACATCAAACAGATCTACATAAAAAACTGATGCACTTTATGATAATGAACTTAACAAACACAACTAAGTAAATTAATCGTTGTAAACATTTTGACTGTGCTATAATGTAAAAGTAATAATAATAATAAACTAAAATATTAATCTTAATAACTAAAGTGTTTTTATACCATATTCCAACCGTCAATTCAATCTCAATGACATTTTCATCATCGTATCACAAGTTACGCATCGTATCATCGGCCACTTTGTACTTTCTGTTCAAAAAAAAATTATTTTGATATTTGATCCTGATCTTTCACCGTAATTTTTTTATTACCCAAAAAAATCACATCTTTTTAAAAATCTGGACATTTTTGTTACGGATCAGAGCGGAATAGTATAATTCATTGTGGCCATTAAATTCTAAATATAGTATGTACCTAAATGCGCCTTTATTCTCTGGTGTGTTGAAAAATGTTAATCTGGACATTTTTGTTACGGATCAGAGCGGAATAGTATAATTCATTGTGGTCATTAAATTCTAAATATAGTATGTACCTAAATGCGCCTTTATTCTCTGGTGTGTTGAAAAGTGTCTACAAGCATTATAATTTATGTTTTTTTGGACTGAAGGTCAAAAGGTTTTAAAAATCTAAAACTGATTTACTTTTTCTTTAAGCAAAATACGTACACGGTATTATGGTGACTGGTATGACACTTTACGTGTGAATAGACTGATGTAAAAAAGAACTAAATGGAAAAGTTACGTGCGCAGTTAAATAAAATTTTAAATAGTTTTTTTCTTCTCTTCATCAATAATAATAGTCAATTCATTGTTGAAAAATGTCTACAAGCTTTATAATTTATGTTTTTTTGGACTGAAGGTCAAAAGGTTTTAAAAATCTAAAACTGATTTACTTTTTCTTTAAACAAAATACACACACATTTTCCCCTACGTGTGGTGATATTATGGTGACTGGTGTGACACTTTACGTGTGAATAGACTGATGTAAAAAAGGACTAAATGGAAAAGTTACGTACGCAGTTAAATAAAATTATTGTAAATAGTTTTTTCTTCTCTTGTCACGGATCATCAATAATAATAGTCAATTCACCCCAGAGGTCCAAACGCGACCACACTTGTCCTCTCATTTTGAGTAACAAGATAACATGTATGAAATGTGCTGGTACACACATTCACATTTGTAAATAGTTTTTTTTTCTTCTCTCGTCACGGATCATCAATAATAATAGTCAATTCACCCCAGAGGTCCAAACGCGACCACACTTGTCCTATCATTTTCAGTAACAAGATAACATGTATAAAATGTGCTGGTACAAACATTCACAAGTAAAAAAAATACATATTACTTTACATTTACAACAGCAGCAGCAGACAACTTTTATAAAGTAGCTTGTTGAAATATCTATTTTTTCTAAATACGCTGACCAGTTGATGACCACCCACTACCACCACAAACCGACTCGCCCAGGCCGCTTAACGAGATTGCAGATTGTATTCAATCAAAACTTGTGGAAAAGCTGCTTTATTTTTAAATGAGTTATCTAATCAAATTCAATTGGCAAAGAGTGGTTGTGTTATCCTACTTTTATTTTATTTTTTTGCGATGATGTAACCTAAAATATATCACATGTGTCCTGACCTGACCTCTTCGTACTAGTACACGCATATATGTATAGTTTACTTTCACGTTGTATGTCGAAAAACCGCATGCGAAGAACAAGTACCTATCTACGTACTTTGTAAAATCCACTCCACCACACACAAGTCAAATGTCTAAACTACATAAATAAAATTTAATCTTCCATCCAAAAACATTCGGATAATAAACTTGCCACGTATTTACGTATGCCTATAAAACTTAAATTTTTCTAATTGTAAGTTAGCAGCAGACATATTTTTCTCTCTGACATTCCTCCGTAATCCTCCTCTAAACTCCAGTTGGCTTTCTTTAGCTTGTGCAATTTCTACTTTATTTTCTTGGAAAAACTGCCATAGTTGTTTGGCATGTAAAATGCGCACCCAGACTTCTAGTCTGTTGTTTTTCTTTTTTTACGACTTTTGAACCTCAATAGCATTCTCGTGCACCCAACTTGACTTTTTTGATGCAATCATTGCTTTCAAAAATGTTTGCATTCTCCAGAGAAGAAACGTGTAGAAACGTTCCTTGACTCTGCCACTTTTAAACACGGAAGTAATTTACGCGCTTTATTAATGAACCAAAAAAGCATCTAGCTTGTCCTCTGATTTCAGTTCCAATTCAAAACGCATAATCTCCATGAAATTCCAAGAACAACATGTTCACCACCAACACCACCATCATAACATTTTGTTGCATAACTCAAGAATATTTTGTTGTTGTTTTTATTTTTGTTGAAAGAGAAAACATGGCCATGTCATTTTTATTTGGTGGAAGCCATTCAGATTTTCATTTCTTGAATGAGCTGAATTGTG